>APFE031419647.1:48499-84206 GCA_000404065.3 Pinus taeda
TTGGTTTGTTTTTGGATTTATCTTCTTGTTGATTTCCTAATGTGAGATGGTGTGTGAGATGGTGATTCTAGTAATCAAGTATGGACAATTGTATTCAATGAATACTTTCCAAACTTCAAAGTGTTCCAAAGGTGTTCAAACTTTACAATGATGAAATCAAGATGTGCCTAGATTCTAATTAACAAAACAGTGAACTATGACTATGGAACCCAGTATCCTTGTTGTTGTTATAAAAAGAGAAAAGACTGAACTCAAAGCAATTTAAAGACTGAAAGCAAATTAAACTAATCATATTACATCAACTCATTTTTGACCCCTCACCATTTGACTCGCTCTGGCTATAGGAAGTAGTCATACACAAATTGAATGATCTGATATCTAAGTTGCATGAAATAAAACTAAGATTAAGCTACACATTCACTCTACAATCCCTCATCAATTGGTAACTGAAGAATGATATGAATAGTCTAATCATTAACTTGCAGAAAAGTAAATGAACAAAACAAAACTAAGAAATAAGCAATGCTGGAATTAAAACCAATAAAACAAATCAGCAGTAGGACAAGATAATCCCATCATGTCATTAGTCATCAAAAATTATATGTACTGCCCGGGCTTCCTATTAGAACCTGAAATGCAACCACTGATCAGTTGACAATTAAATAAAAACATAAAAGAACTTATGAACAACAAACAACATGAATACCATGAACAAGTTAATATATACAGCAAGTATCTATGGTATCAAGAGCATAAAATGAAGAAAAACATAAAACTATACATCAACTACAGGACCTTGGTGTACAGGGGCCCTCTGCACCCTCGGTCAATCAGAACCAATCACGAAATTGAACGCAAAATCAGTATCTTCTCATATATTACAAAGCAGTTATGAAATAGAGACTAAGTCTCGGTTCAAAGGCTCTTACAACAGTCAAGTTTTACACACAGCAACTACTAGCCTATACGCATATGAAGATGCTTTATTTATAGCATAAAATACATAACAAACTAACATGGCCTGCGCTGGTAGCCAAGCATGTAAAAGACAAAAACCAGAATTATAACAGCATGGTAGCCGTGGGCAGTAAATCCAAGAGATGGTTTGTTGGATTCGGTCAATGAGCAGTCCCTAGGTGTTAATACACCTCCTAAAACTCAGGACCTTGCCACGCAATCCTCCTCGTGCTGAAAACAGAGTCGTGCCACCGCTTAACTCCTTGTGTTGACCACTGTTTGACCGGCCTTGATCGCGGGCTTCTATGGATGATTTGGCCGAACCAAGGGGACATGTTCCATGTCCACGTCCTTTATAGCTTGCCCATGTGGCTAAGTTCTTCAATAGACACCTGTAGCAAAAAGGCTGCGGAAACTGATTCTGGCTGCGAAAGTGACAGATTCCGCAGCTAGTTGAACAAAAATCTAAATCAAACAGCAGTCACAAAACATAGTTAGGAAACCATTTATATACTTAGTTTAAACTATTATGCAATGATTTGATAGCTTAGAGGTTCAGGTAACTGGAGAAAAAGGCTAAAAAGGGATGTAGGGAAGGTGTAAGTTTGGGACTCAACAGATTTGGTTCCATATTAGTAATTACTCTATTATTATAATGTGTGTGTTGTGAATATTCCGACATGCATAGCAATTGTGAGAAAGAAAAAAGTTTATTAGTGCAATGAATGTATTTCGCAATTCACAATTCAATACAATGTAATGTAATGCAAATAGTTACTAGATTGTAATTGTAACATCACATTCCTATGATGGGATTTGGTACATGGTTCCATATTAACAATTACTATATTCCTATCATGTGTGCATGTGTATGTGTATGTGTTGTGAATAGTCCAACATGCATAACAATTGTGAGATAAAAGAAGTTTATTAGTGTAGTGTATGGATTTAACACTTTTCAATTCAATACACTTAATACCCAATTCAATTTACTTAATATACCCAACATGATATCATGACTCCCACTTTTTATGATTGTTTAATTTGTGTTGGTGATATTTCCTTGTGTGATCCATTAGTGAAAAAGGTATTATAGACTATGTGTGATTTGCTTATGTTACTTAATGCAATGGATCGAAAAGATTGCGAATAACATAGACAAGTAAACCATTTGAAAACATGCTCAGAACACATAAACACAACAAAGTTTAATAAAGGATTTCACCAGACTTCCTTGCTACGTCTCCTGATCCTTTCGCTTCCAGTGTTGACCTCTTTATTATGTCTTCAAAAGTGTTGTTACAGTCATGAGCTAAAAAACGGAGTCTCAAAAGAGAAAATGAACCTCACCACGTTCAGCTCGAAATTTCGAGTCAAACGAGTATAAACTTGACCATATTTGGCCACTCTGACCTCTAGACCCCCTGGAAAGTCAAAAACCACCCTTGTCTGATGAAAACCACTTATCAGCTGTGCAAAACCACCTCTGCATGTTAAAATCCACTTTCAGAAAACCGTGCTCCTCTGGTGACTGAACCTGCCAAAGAAATGTTTTTAAGTGCTTTGGGAAGACTTGTTTAACAAGACCGTCGCCTATTGGCAATGTCGTATGTGGTGAAAGTGTTTATATGGTGGATATCATATACTATATGGTTACGATATTAATAAGGTCGTTGAGATATGGTTATGATATGGGTTTGAACCTTTGATTCATCGCTTGACACCTGTTTAGACTCCAGCGATTACAATAACTTTCAAGGTTAAGGATTTGGGGTTGACCCAACCGTCCGGCCCTTTTTTGGCGGTTACACCTTTATCAAACATAAATAAAACCTTATCTCCTCAATTTAATAAGCAACACGTTAGCTTATTCGATGAGCGGAATCCGGCGAAGACTTAGGAATCTAGGAGGTCAGAGGTTAGATCCTCCTTGACCCCTAATTTTTGGGATTGACATGCCAACATTGGACAAATCTGAGCTGCCACGTGTTAGCTCCGGATTAGTCCAAATGCACCAATCAAAACTAGCCACGTCACCCTCCTTGCTGACATCATCACAGGCATGTGGCGCATTCCTGGGACGACACATGTCCTGCTAATGTCATCTTTGACTTTTGACTTTTTTGCCCTAGTTTGCCTGAAACTTTTATTGGCCTTAACTTCTTCACCCGAACTCGGATTTTCGCGTTGTTCACACTGTTGGAATGGCCTCGTTGGGCACTTCAACTTGATCCCACTTTCAACTGAATTTGGAGACTTTGATCTGGAGGCAAAACTGAATCCATTTTGGATCAGTCCTCCCCATTTGAAGCTTTTGGTCCACCAAAAGTTGGTTTTAGTTATCGAGTAAGTGAGGATAAAGTTCCCTCACTTATCCAATTTCTATCCATCGTGCTTTATTTGGATTTGTCCCTTTGAGTCCAACTTGAAGATACTCAACATTTCCTCGTCGTGAAGTCCTTATTCTCTTGTCAAGAACTGTGTCCTCCTATAGCTCATTGAGATACTCAGGCAAAAAATCTTCGATGGAAGGTAGCTTAACTTTCTCTTCGGGATCTTCAATCAATGAAGGTTCATACAATCACAATTTTTCAACATTTACGACTAAATAGATTTGCATATAAGCTGGTAGAACTAGGTGGAAAGCATTTTCACCAATTTTATCAAGTATTTTGAAAGGACCAGATCTAATTGGCTCAAATTTTTACCCTCCCCTTGCAGTCTTTCTTTTTTGATGTACAACCAGACTTGATCACCAACTTGAAAATTATGCTCAACTCGATGCTTGTCATGTCGCGCTTTATACTTTGCTTGGCTTCTTTCTAGTTGTTCTTATACTACCTGATAAATTTCCTGGATTTGTACAATGGACTTGGTTGCTTTGTCTACATCAATGCGTCCATCAACTGCTATGTATTTACCAAAAACAACATCCAAGGGAGACTTTGGTGTAAAACCAAAACAATTCTCAAAAGTAGATCTCTGAATAGAATAATGTTTCGCATGGTTGTAAGCATGCAACACATAATACAAATGCTCATCCAAAATATTGGGATGCTTGCTGCAATATCCTCGAAGAAACTGTATCACTGTCCTGTTGACCACTTCTGTTTGACCATCTGTTTGCGGATGAAATTTCGTGCTCTTCTTCAACTTTGTGTCCATTAACTCCCATAGACTTGACCAAAATTTCCCGACAAATCGAGAATCTCGATCAGATACAATAGAAGTGGGTAACCCAAAATGGACCCATACATTTTGAAAGAACAACTTTGCAGTTTGTTCAGTTGTGACCTGTTTATTACATGGTGTTAAAATACACATTTTACTGAACCTACCCACAACTACATACAAATAATCATGACCCTTTATAGACTTTGGCAATCCCCCAACAAAATCCATGGAAACACTTTCCCAAAGATGAGAAGGAATTGGCAATGGAGTATACAAGCCTAATTTTCTATTACTTGGCTTGCTTGTAGCACACATAGTACATCCTTTAATATATCTAGAAATGGTCTCATTCATCCGTGGCCAATAGCAAAATCTTTGTAATTGTGCAACTGTTTTACTTACACCAAAATGACCTGATATGAGAGAAATATGTGCTTCTCGAATTATGTTAACTCTTTTAGTTTGTGGAATGTGTAACTTTCCCAAATCATATAAGAGTTTGTCCTTTATGTAATAATCCAATTCTTCTATCTGCTTGCCATGACTAAAGTTGCATATACATCCTTAAAATTTGTGTCTTGAGCATATTGTTCTACGAAACTTTCATGATTTACTGAATTATGCTTAAGTATTGTAGATGCATTTATGATTGGTCTTGATAACATGTCTGCAACCTTATTATGTATGCCCTTCTTATATCTAATAACAAGATGAAATTGTTGTAGAAAACCATTCCAACTGTAATGTCTTGATTGTTGCAATTTAGTTTGTGAGTGTAAATATTGAAGTGGTTGATGATCTGTGTGTATGATTTTTTCTTTACCCATTATGTAATGTTTCCACTTTTTAACACTCTGAACTAATGCATATAATTCCTTATCATATGTGGGATAGTTAACTATTGTTGAAGTAAATGTCTCAGAATGAAAGCATATAGGCTTTCTGTGCTGCATCAACACCGCCCCCATGGCATATTCACTTGCATTTGTCTCGATCTCGAATGGATGTTGAAGATCTAGCAACGCTAATACTGGCATTGTACTGATCCTTTCTTTCAATGTGTCAAAGGCTTTCTCCTATTTTCCTCCCCACTGAAACATTGTTTCACACTTGTCAAAGCATGTAAAGGAGCTGAAATCAAAGAAAATCTAGCAATAAACTTTCGCCAATATTGCGCTGCCTCTAAGAAACTTCTAACTTCTATAGTAGTATTGGGCTTAGGCCAATTTACAATGACTTCGACCTTAGAGGGATCTATCTTCAGTTCACCACCCCCTACAATATAACCCAAATAATTTAAAGATGTTCTGCCAAATTCACATTTTGACAGTTTTACTTAAGGATTTTCTCTTTTCAAAACATCTAAAATCTGCTTTACATGCTTAACATGTTCATCCCATGTTCTACTGAAAACAAGAATGTCATCTAAATAGACTATTACAAAATCATCAATGAATGGCCTAAATACATCATTCATGACTCGCATGAATGTGGTTGGAGCGTTAGTTAAGCCAAAAGGCATAACCATCCATTCATAGAGTCCTTGCTTCATTTTGAAAGCAGTCTTCCATACATCCTGTTCTGCAAATCTGATCTGATGGTAATCGCTTCGCAAGTCTAATTTACAGAAGTAAACTGCATATTTTAATTGATCTAACAAATCATCAATATGAGGAAGAGGATAACGATTCTTTATTGTGATCTTATTCAATGCTCTAAAATCAATGCACATTTGCCATGAACCATATTTCTTTCGCACTAACACAATAGGTGATCTACACGGTGATGTGCTTGGTCGAATAAACCCTTGATCGAGCAACTCCTATACCTGCTTCCTTATTTCTGCATTCTATAGAGCTGATAACCTGTACATTCCAATGTTAGGTAGTGGAACATCCTACTACAAATAAATCTCATGTTCTATCTCTCGCATGGGTGGAAGCCCTTTAGGCTCTTGAAACATAATATCATAATTGGAAACAACTTTAACTAGATTTGCTTTCTGTTTAGGATTACAACCTTGAAATGCATCGGATTTATCCATATCCTTTGCTTTTACAATCATGAGTAAAAATTGTTTACTTGCATTTACAATTATTTTCATATGTCTGGAATTTATGAGAGAGAAGTTATCTTTGAGTTTATGAGTTCTTACAATATATTCAATTCCATCCTTAGTGAGTTGATACTTATTTTCAGTTCGATAGAAGATGGCATTTCTATCGTACAAGTATGGACTTCCTAATACAATTTCGCATATATCTAATGGGACTATGTCTAACTCAACCTCATCTACAAACTTTGACCCAATAGCAAAACGAAGTTTACATTGTTTCATAACTTGTAGTTTAGTTTTATCACACCCAACCTAATGAATATGGCTTTTTATGAGGTTTTGTTTCTAGACCCAACTTCTTTACAATTACTTCGGAAATCAAATTAACTTGCGATCCACTATCAAATAAAGTATCAATTTTAGTATTCTTGGAAATGACTCTTACGTGAAATATCTCATTTCTTTTTCTCTTATCATTATCATTATCAACAGAATTTGAAGAAGTACTTGTAGATGCTTTAGAATCTTTACCTTTAATACCTGTAGTTGTAACTGTTGTTTCGTCACCTGAATTTGATCCCAAGTCCTTTTGAATAGCAGCAACATTCTTTTGCTCTTTACTCCCGAACTTCTTACGCTTCAATTTTGGATGCAAAGACCAACAGTGTGCTTCATCGTGTCCTTCCTTCTTACAGTGAGTGCATGAAGGTTTATCCTTCTTCACGGTGTTTGTTTTCTTCTCCTTCCATTTTAGTTTCTTCTTGCCTTTATTCTTGCTTTCAATAGGTTTGGATGATTTCCCAATATCTGGGGTTACATTTTTACCTCTAGCTTCTAGATGTGTTGCTTGAACAGAAACATCATCTAAGCTAGCTGGATTAAACATAAGTATGGGATGCCTCAAATAACTATGAATACCACCTATGTATTTCAACAATGCTTATGATGAGTCTAATGAAATGCCTAGTGTTAAAGCTCTCTTACGGAACTCTTGAGTATAACTTTGAACACTTTGACCTTTTAATTGACGTAATGTTTTCCAACTCATCATTGCTTGTTGCATATAAGCCAATGGATAAAATTGCTTTTTAATAGCAGAAACAAATTCATTCCAAGTTGAAATGATTTTACCATGCTTTTGGAGATCTGCTTGAGTCTTTCCCTCCCACCATACAAGTGCGATTCCTCCAAGTCAAAGGTTAGCAAGTTGGATCTTCTTTCTTTTTGAATCCACTTTCTGCACCCTACAATATACATCAATTTGTCTTAATATCCAATTATCAAGCTTTTCAGTGTTAAGTTCTCCATCATAAATCGACAAATCAAATTTTACATCTAATTTGATCAAAGAGGACTTATTTTTCTTCTTCTTAGAACTAGATTTATGAGAAGAAGAGGATGATGACGATGATGGTGATGATGGAGAAGATGGAGGCTTTTCTCCTTTTCCTGTCTTCTTTGTCTGGAGGAGTAAAAAGAAAAGGTTCCTATGCTCCTTTTTCTGGTTTAGGTGATGAAGTACCTTCACCTTTACCCTCTTTAAACTCATTATACATCTCTTCCACCATGGCACGTATCGTCATGAAACTATCCAAGAATTGGGATTCTGACCCAAGTGGAGTTTCGTCCACCATCCTTCTTTGTAAAAAAACACTTCCAATATTTGGATTCGCCTCAACAAGCTCTCCTTTGCCTCACTTGAGCCTCAACTTGGTAAGCATCCAAATCTTCACACAAACTTGTCAAACCTTAGAAACCTTGAGCTCTGATACCACTTGATCCGTTAATGAAAAAGGTATTATGGACTATGTGTGAATTCGCTTATGTTACTTAATGCAATGGATCGAAAAGATTGTGAATAACATAGACAATTAAACCATTTGAAAACATGCTCAAAACACATCAACACAACAAAATTTAATAAAGGAGTTCACCAGAATTCCTGTCTATGTCTCCTAGTCCTTTCGCTTCCAGTGTTGACCTCTTTATTATGTCTTCACAAATGTTGTCACAAGCATGAGCTCAAAAACAGAGTCTCAGATAAGAAAATGAACCTCACCACTGTGTTCAGCTCGAAATTCCATACCCCCCTGGAAAGTCAAAAAAGTAAAAAACCATCCTTGCCTGATGAAAAAACACTTATCAGTTGTGGAAAACCACCCTTGTGATGTCAAAACCGCCTCTACATGTTAAAATCCACTTTCGGAAAATCGCGCTGCTCGGGTGACTAAACCTACCAAAGAAATGTTTTTAAGTGCTTTGGGACGGCTTGTTTAACAAGTCCATCGCATGGTCTATTGGAAATGTTGTACGTGGTTAAATTGATTATATGGTGGGAGTTCGGCAGATCGAATCCCCGGCCCGATGCTCGTAATTTTGTAACGCATTATATATATCATATATTTATATATATGATATGGGAGTTGTCTATAATGGGACTTTTTGGAGATTCCGGTGACGGAATCCGGCGGAAGAAATGAGGTTAAATCTTGATTTTTAGCAGTTAAAATGGTTTTTTAACTGCATATTTGGATTCAGCGCCCTGGAAAACCCATGGGAGCCATTGATTGTGCAGAAACTAGCGATCAAACTTGGGATTCCAATGAATTGTTGCCGGATTTTGACCGGAAAAATCAGCCGAAAAAGCCTTCAAAAAGTCGCGTTATAGACTACTGTTATGATATGATTGGCATTAAAGTTTGGATATCGTATAATATATGGTTATGATATTAATAAGGTCATTGTGAAATGGTTTGGAACCTTCGATTCATTGTTTGACACCTGTTCAGACTCCGACAGTTACAATAACTTTCAAGGTTAAGGGTTCGGCAGTTTGGGGTTGAACCAACCGTCCTGCCCTTTTTCGACAGTTATACCCTTATCAAACATAAATACAAACCTTTCGACAGTTATACCCTTATCAAACATAAATACAAACCTTATCTCCTCAGTTTAATAAGCAACGCGTTGGCTTATCCGGTGAGTGGAATCCATTGAGACTTAGGAATCTGGGAGTCAGGGGTTCGATCCTCCCTGACCCCCAATTTTTGGGATTGACATGCCAACGTTGGACTAATCCGACCTGCCACGTGTCAGCTCTAGATTGGTCCAAATGCACTAATCAAAACCAGCCACATCACCCTCCTTGCTGACATCATCACAAGCATGTGGTGCATTCCCGGGATGACACGTGTCCGTCTGATGTCATCTTTGACCGTTGACTAGTTTGACGTAGACTTTTTGACTTTTTTGCCCTAGTTTTTCTGAAACTTTGACTGGCCTTAACTTCTTCATCTGAACTCGGATTTTCACGCCGTTCACACCATTGGAATCGTCTCGTCGAGCACTTCGACTTGATCCCATTTTCAACTGAATTTGGAGACTTTTATCAAGAGGCAAAACTGAATCCATTTTGGATGAATGTGTAACCCCTTGCTTAAGCCTAAACACACGAATGTATTTCATACTTTCTGATGTCTAATGCCTATGTGAGATTCCCCTCGTCTCTTTATTTACATCATTATTTTTCCTTATTGAGTACCCTCTTGGTTTTTCCTTTGAACATTATTTTCCTACTTATATCAACTTTGGCATGTGCGCTTAGTATGAGAATCATTTAGGAGATTCCCAAGTTTCTCATATTTGTTTGAGGGCACACAAGGGTTTTGTTAATCTCTAAGTTGATTTTGAAATGAAAGTCTTCAAAACGATTTGTTACCATCCTCTCTCACTTCAATACTAATAGCATTGACAATTTCAACATTGTACTTTGTGAACCCGATCCAATTTAAGGTTATGAATAACCAACCATTACGCTAATTACATATCCTTATCCCATTAATAATTGTTATGCCCTACATATTTTGATTTTGAAAAATAATATTGTTATATGATATATTGTGATCTAAAATGGATTTACAATGTTAAGAATGATATCCATACTGCCCAGAACGAGA
The DNA here is from genome assembly GCA_000404065.3 of Pinus taeda. Taxonomy (NCBI): domain Eukaryota; kingdom Viridiplantae; phylum Streptophyta; class Pinopsida; order Pinales; family Pinaceae; genus Pinus; species Pinus taeda. The sequence continues at coordinate 58,643 of APFE031419647.1, forward strand.
CTCACCCACAAGGTGGTTAGGCACTCTAAAGAAACAATTTAATTTGCAACCAATTATGGATCGTGACCCTACCATTATTCCATAAAGATTGAGATAATCATGATTGAAGCATTCATTAATCATTGGTAGAGAAGATGTTCACATGCTATAGTGGATTTGGCATGTCCTTGGATATTCCATCCCAATGCCATTATAGAGAAGTTAAAGGGTATGAATCATGTAGTGATTAATGATAATGACATGCCTTTCAAACCAATCCTTGATATGTTTTTCAAACCAATACTTAGGGGTTAGATGTATGTTCATAACACCCCCATTTTTAAACACATTCCTTGGCTTAGTTCTATGGCTTTCTTAGTCCATTGATCTACTTCCACATTGACGTCTCTTTTCATGTAATAAAAGGAGATTTTAGAGAAGGACCTAGTTTCCTTTTTTAGTCTAGCAACAATGAATGCTAGTTTACTTCCCAAGGGGGAGGATTTTTGGATCATTACCTTGATATTACCATTATATCTCCAAAAATTAGTAATGTTGTAATATTAGCTTTTTGGGTGGGAGTAGGCCATACAAGTCTATGTATGTTTTTTCCTAGTTATTTTTGTTTAGCCAAGTCCCTAAGCAAAGGATTAAACAATTCTTCTTCTGGAATAATAAAGACTCAACTTGCCCCTAGCACCACTATAAGTGGATGAACCCTCATGGATAATACATTTATGAATAAAAACATTCTTAATCATGATTGAATGTTGAAAGGAAATTTAAGGGGGGAGACAAGACTAAAATTTATTAATACCAAAAATTAATATTTGATTGTTCAAAGGATGTAATATGCCCAATGCAAATAGCAAGCTCTTCTATTGCAATGGGTAAGTATAAAGGAATTCTAATGATGACATAGAATCAATAGACTGAGCTAGATCATAAACCATGTTGTATCTATAGGCTTCTTGCACACAAAGGTTTAGGGCATTCCAATGTAAAGGAACCTTTGGCATTATTACCCCTAAAGGGGTAACTACCTTATAGACACCCTTAGAGGGGTGTATTATTGATGATTTCACGATCCCTCTTGCTTGGAATCTCTAGACTCAAAAAATTCTCTCATTTTTTCCTTCATTGTCATGCTAGATCCGTTGTGGTATATTAGATACTCCACTCTTACTTCTCATATTTCATATGTACTTATGGATGGTATAGTTTGGTTATAACACATTCTTTAGTGATATTCCATGCATTGGTTGTTTTACATGGATGTGTTGCTATAGCTTTAATCTTGTTGTCAAAGTGGTAAAGTTTAATGAAATATGATAACACTTCAAAATATTATAGTTTTATTCTTTGCCTCATTGTACACCAGGGACATGGTTTTCTTTCAGAATTTCTGTCATTACTCAACTTTTCTTAAATTACTAGGAATTTGGCTATGGTAGCAACATACAGATTGATCTCGTGGATCAGTGTAACTATCAAAATTCAAATTGCTTGGATTGGCTCAAAACCAACGCAAAAGTGAAGATATCGTCGCCCTGAGTCTAACACAAATTGCTTCACTCAAAACTGACATCGAATGCTCCTGATATCGCGTTCGAATCGATTTGGCAAATAGTTAAAAATTTAAAAATTTGGTTGCAAGGATGCCTAGTCAGTAGTCTGTATGTTGACTGGGAAATGATCGTACAGGGTGACTAGACCTCCTATCAGCCAATGATATGGTGAAAAGTGTCACATTTTGATTCATTGGTGGTTGGTGTAATTCCATTGGTTAAATGGTTGTTGAGGTGGTCTAATTAGGAGAGGCCATGTGGGCCAATGGGCGGACGTCACGTTGCCTCCTGAGATTGGTGTAAAATTTTGTATGGAGGCTGAGCAACCTACTGGATTTGAACTCGTGACCTACCACCAACCAACCATGGGCCTAACCTCTAGACCACCGCATGTTTCTTATAATACATGGTGCATTTTTTTTTATAAAAGTTGTGTATGGTGCATTATTGGGGAAGGGGGGTTGGGCTAAGCCTTAGCCCTTGGCCACCCCAGCACCCATAGGACCACATGACCGGCAGAGGGAGACAAGGGCTCAGGGCTTAGCCCCATCCCAAGCCATGGTCTCAGTACCATTGTAAAACACCACACACGACCATACCCAAGCGCTAATTGATTGAAGGGCGGAGATAAGGGCTTAACTTTGGTCACATAACCCTCACATGACCATACGTGTGGGGTCTTGGGTGCTCAGCGGAGGGTGCTAGTTTAAGGCACCATCCCTTGGTTTTTCACACCATAATGTGAGCACTCGCAGGAGCTTGGAGGGGGACAGCCCTAGAGCACAGAGCAAGGGGTAGCCCTAGGGCACATATGCCCTATATGACCACAGTCCTCAGTGGTTGGCGCACGTGCAATTTTCAGCGGCATGATCTGTCACATGCGCCACCAATGCGCCCAAGTGCCAAGCTAGTGGGGGATCGACCGGTGGGGGTGAGCGATTAGCCCCAGACCCTGAGCACATGGCCGCCATACGACCCTGTTTTTCGGAACTAGAGTGTCATTGGGAAATTAAAGTTAACGACAATTTTCACCCGAATTGGCACGAATCTCGTCGATGCGGGGTAAATTTATGGATCCATGTGGCTCAAAAAGGCATAAATTGTAGGATGGATAGTAGGAGGGTGCGAATTGTAGCATAGTTAGAAGAAGAAACTGTGAGAGAGCATAGCTCAGTTTCTTTTTGGCCAAATGAGGTGTATAAAGAACCAAACTAGGCTTTTTACTATTCTGGAGCCATTGGAGACATTGTTTTAGCATTTTGAGCCTGTAACTTGATGTAAACACATATTTATGAGCATAATGAAAAAGGCCCATCATTGGAAGCTGTACCGGGAGATGTAGCCCAGGAGGGGTGAACTCGTTCATCATTTGTTGTCATGTGTTTGTTGTTATGGTACTGATGTCTTCTTTATTTTCTGCAAAACTACGATAAAAAAACATCTTTTGTGTGTTTAGTAAATTGATCCTCTACCCAAAACACATATGATTTTAACTTGCAAATTGTTAAAAATCTTCAAGTTTACACATACAACTCATTTTAGTATCATAGCAACGAGGTTTTGTGAAGATTTGATTTGTTTGTGAGTGTTTTTCTGATGCTTACAAGGTTGAAGCTCAAAAGAGGAAAAGGAGAACTTGTGGAGTCAAGATCTCAAATTGATTCAAGGAAAACAAATGCTCCTCAAGCTTCAATAGTCATGGCACATGAAGAAGGTCCTGAAGAGATGTTTGAAGATGAGAAGACTTTTAGAAAAGCATTCCTTGAGATGTCAGAGATGGTTAAGAATATGTATGAGGAGAGGAATTCTAGATTGTATGGAGAAATCTCAAAACCTCATGGAGGAAAAGGAGACAAACCTACAAAAGGGAATGGAGGAAATGGTGACAAGCCACCACATTCACCTTAATAATCATCATTGTCATCATCTTCAGCCTCATCTTCTTCTACTACTACTACCCTTTCAAAAACACCAAGTTCCACAAGGGTTCATGGTAAAACTCCTTTGCTAAAGCTTGATATTAAGTTTGAATTGCCTATGCGCAATGGAGAGGTAGATGCTGAGAAATTAGATAATTGGATTCATCAAATTGAAGTGTATTGCAGGATACAAAGAATCAAATATGATGAAATCAAGATTCAACTTGCATCTCTTAGATTGGAAGGTGCAACACTAACTTTGTGGGAAGCCAAAACTCAAGAGGACATGAAGAAACATGATAAGGTTTTATCCTCTTGGAATGATTTTGTTGTTGCAATAAGAAGGCAGTTTTATCCATTAGAATACATGCAAAAAACTATAATGGATTGGTAGAACTTTAGGCAAGCTAAAAGGAAAAATGTGCAATCTTATACTCAAGAATTTAGGAAAACAACTTTGATTTTGGGTATAGATTTGTCCTCATCAGATACTTTGCTCAAATACATTGGAGGATTACAGAGTTATTTGAGAGACACAATTCTCATGTTTAACCCTACAAAACTGATGAAGTTTGTGTTCAACAACTCATTTAGAGGCTAGAGGGAAAAATGTTTTTGAAGAAACTAGTGAGAGTTCCTTTGATTCTCGAGAAAAAGGAAAGGGTAAATTCAAAGGAAAAGGGAAGAAGAATGCTACCATCAAGGTGGAGAAAGAAAATATCACATGTAAACATTATTCCAAAGAGGGTCATGATGAAGATCATTGCTGGAAACTTCATCCATAAATGAGACCCAAAACATTTAAGAACAAGGAGAAGGAGAAGATAGTTGCAACTACACAACATGATTTAGGTTTAGATTCTGGAGATGAAACAAAGATCAAAACCATGGGTTTGAAAGGTAAGGACATTGCAAGTACTAGTTCTTCAAATTGTCTCAATGAAACTCAAGATGAAAAAACAAGAATAGAGCCTTTCAACATTAGAGTTATTTCAAAACATACCAAGATAGATACATTGTTTGATAGTGGTTCACAAGCAAATCTTATCTCAGAAGACATCGTCAAGAAGTTGAATTTAGAAACCAATCCTCATCCCAAATCTTATCCTCAAGGTTGGATATGTGACAATGCAAAATTGCATGTGACAAAAAGATGTAAACTGAAATTTGCAATCACTGCAAGCTTTTTAGATGAGGTTGAGTTTGATGTAATTCCAATTGATGTATGTGGTATTGTTTTGGGAAGCCCATATCTATATGATAGGAGAGTTATTTTTCATCACCATGAGAACAAATATCATTTTTTCAAGAATGGGATTGACTAAATTTTTAGAGCACACAACAATAAGTTGAATACAACTCTTGTAAATGCGGGAAAAATGAAGAGGATTTTTAATGCTACTCAGAACTTTGCATTGTTAATGACCAAACATGAAGGCGTTGAGGAATCTAAAGCCTTTCAAGGATATGAATCAATTTTGAAATCTGATTTAATTTATGTTTCTAACTCATGTGATAAGATGTTTCAGGAGTCTAACATGTTGCCTCCTAAAAGAGGTAAACAAAATGAAGTAAATTTGTAGCAACATGCATCATTGTTGAACATTGGTGTGAACAAGATGTCAGTGTTAGAGAGTCTAGAAGTCAAAGAGAAAATACAAATTCAAATTGACAAAGAGGACATTCAACCCAAAACTTCTTCTTGTGTGTTTCATAATGTGTTGGCTTTGAAAAGAGATGGTACATGGTGATGGCGATCACATTGGGTCAAGAGTCAAACCAAGTACAAGGCTAGACATGGTAAGCATCGTCATGACAGTATTCAAGGTGAGAAGAATTTGAGATTATTTAATTTTCCTTTGATTGGATACCGAGGAGGGAATGTGTGTATTCCTTCAAAGGCAAATTTATGTTCTACATATCTTGGAAAATTGCAGAAAGATGTCATCTATGACAACAAGACAAGGACTCCAAAATCAGGGAAAATGATGTATTTTCATGAAAAGCTCAAAATGATAAATTCAAGAAAAGTTCAATGGATTGAGATTGTAAGGGTGAGGGAGCTTACCCTCATCTATTTGTGAAATGATAAAGAGCTTTTAGAGGTCGAAAAGCTTCCAATGGGGAGGAATGATCTAGTGGATCAATTCAATGCTCAAAATTCAAAGTGCTCAAATTGGCTCAAAACTAGCACCAAAGCGAAGATCACGTCACCTTGAATCCAATGCAACTCATTTCACTCAAAACCAACATCGGATGCTCCCGATATCGCGTTTTGATCGATTTGGCAAGCAACAAAAAATTTAAAAATGTGGTTGCAGGGATGCCTAGTCAACAGTCTGTACTCTTACTAGGCAATGATCGTATAGGTTTACTAGACCTCCTATCAGCCAATGGTATGGTGATAAGTGTCACATTTCGATTCATTGGTGGTTGGTGTAATTCCATTGGTTAAATGTACGTTGAGATGGTCTAATTAGGAGAGGCCACATGGGAAAATGGGTGGCCGCCACGTGGCCTCTCAAATTTGGAGTAAAATTTTGTATGGAGGTCGAGCAACCCACCGGATTTGAACTTGTGACCTCCACCAAGAAACCACATGCCTAAACATTAGACCACTGCATGTTTCTTATAATGCATGGTGCAAAAACTTTATAAAAGTTGTATATGGCATATAATTGGGGAAGGGGGTCGGGCTAAGCCCTAGCCCCTGGCCACCCCAGCGCCCACAGGACCACATGACCGACGGAGGGAGCCAAGGGCTTGTGGCTTATCCCCAGTCCAAAGCCACGGTCTCAGTGCCATTGTAAAACACCGCATAGGGCCATACCCAAGTGCTAATCGATTGGAGGGCGAAGGTACGAGCTTAGCTCTGGTCACATGATCCTTCACATGACCATGCGTGTGGGGTCTTGAGCGATCAGTGAAGGGTGTTAATTTAAGTCACCAGATCCTGGTTTTCACACCGCAATGTGACCATCCCTAGGGCACATGCGCCTTATATGACCATAGTCCTCAGTAGTTGGTGCACGCATGCAATTTTCATCACCAAGCTCGGTCACATGTGCCACCAATGCACCCATGTGCCAAGCTAGTAGGGGGCCCAACTGATGGGGGCGGATGGTTAGCCTCAACCCCTGGGTACGTGGCCCCCATATGACCCTATTTTTTTAAATTGGAGGATCATTGGGCAATTAAAGTTAGCAACACTTTTCACTCGAATCGGCACGAATATTGCCAATGTGAGGCAAATTTGTGGCTCCACATGGGCAAAAAAGGTGGAAATTGTAGGATGCATAGCAAGAGGGTGCAAATTGTAGCATAGTTAGCATAAGAAACTTTGACAAAGCATAAATCAGTCAGGTTTTTGCCAAAGGAGGTGCAGAAAGAACCAAAATGTGGGTTTTTTACTGTTTTGGATCCATAAGAAACATTGTTTTAGCATTTTGAGAACCGTAACTTTATGTAAACACATATTTTTGAGCTTAATGAAAGAGGTCCATCATTGTAAGTTGCACTAGGAGATGTAGCCCAAGAGGGCTTAAATCCTTCATCATTTGTTGTCTTGTGTATGTTGTTATGGTACCAATGTCTTCTTTATTTTCTGCAAAACTGAGATAAAATAATCTTTTATGTGTTTAGTAAATTTATCCTCTACCCAAAACATATATAATTTTAACTTGCAAATTGTTAAAAATCTTCAAGTTTACACATACAGATCACACATCTCTACTATACTTGATACTTTCCCACTATACCCCTTTACTCCATCCTATCCATACAAACACTTTCCCCTTTCCATGTTTGATTTTTCAAAGATCACAAAGTGGTCTAAATTAGTAAAATTCCATCATTAAAGTAAAAAAGTATAAGAGGCAAAGAGAAAATAATGTTTAAAGCTTGAAATGTAAAGCTTGAATGAATTCCACCTCACCCGATGACATTGACCCTAATCTCGTAGTTTTCTATGAATGTCAAGAGAAAGGGGACTTGAACAATGAAATGAACACTTAAATAAAAAGGAAAAGAGAGTGGTAAGAAACAAAGCTAAGGAAAGGTAGCTTGATGTTTCAATCCCTCTTTAAATGATTCTATACATAAAATTCCTAGCTCTTGCAACCTAAAGGATCAAAAGTGTAAGACCTCGACTGCACCATTACTTGTATTTGTGGGTCATCACATTAACTTTTTCCCCTTCCCCTTTCATAATTTTCCATCATCACACCTATATTATACTTAGGGACTTGGAAAACACAATTTGTCCTAAGGCATGACACGTCTACAAGGGCTAATTATTGTTCCCCCGTGGTAAAACTTATGAAAATAATTAAACTAACATTTTTATGATGTCTTTCAATAAATCACTAAGGGTATGCCACATAATAAAACACCACGAAGTTTGAATCACCACTCCAAGCAAGCACCTTTCTTTGTGATCCATGTACCATGGATCAATATCAATGATATTGCATTAGATCCATGACATTGCATTAGGAATCATGTACCTATATTTGAAAATATTTGTTGACATTGGGAGATGTGTCATTTTCTTTGGAAAAGTGTTACTTTTTTTAGACCCATGACAATGCATTAAGAAATGAAGAGGATATTGCATCAACGCATTTAGTACATGGATCACTCTAAGAGGGACTCCTTACCCAATTAGATCCATATCTCACACAATTTCATGATTATTCTCCCTTGGACCACATGGAGTTGGTTTGCTTAGGCATTTGGGAACTACTCGAAGGTTGTTACATAAGGTCACAGGTTGTTACGATGGTTACAAATGAGATGGAAGTTGATCACCTTCATTTGAACGAGGAGCACCCTACTTGAGTTGCCACACATGCCACATAACATTGGATTCTTCATATGACATCCCACACATGTGGGGTTGACATCACACTTATATGTTGAGAAACTGATATGGAAACTAATTAGGTTGATTTCTCTTTACTTTAGTAATTGCTTGTGAATATTTTTAATATTATTCTTCTTGTTATTATGTTATTTACATCAAAAAATTACCAAATCATATAAAATGAAGATCACAAGAGAACACAATATGTAGGCTCCACTTCAAGGAAAAACCCCACCAAGGGGGAAAACCTAGAAATAAATCTTTTCTTTTTATAGAATCATATCATTTGAGACAATCAAAGACCCAAGATCCTTAACCAAGACCTCCTCCAAGACCCAAGCCATTCCATAAACTAAAAGATGAAGTCAACACAAGTCATATTTTGTTGAAAAAAAAATTTGACCCCCTGCAACTCATCTAGAAATTCGTCCCTACAACTAACCAAAAACCCTAGCATAACTTCACACGTGTGAGAGAATAATTACCTAAGGGACAATTTTGGCTTCCTTGTTGATTATGTTCATCTTCCTTACCCTTTGTTAGGTCTTCTTTTCTCTTGCAATTGCAAATCAAACTTATTGTGTGTGAGTTCTGAAATGAGGTCGAATGCACTTTTATTTATACACATCTATGGGGTTTGAATAGGCACACCTGAGTCGACTTGGCCTTGGAGACCTTCTAAACACTTCTAGACATAAAAATAATAATTTTTCTTGGTTACAAATTGCCTGAAATGGTATTTTACATATGACTAGGACCTTCTTGACTTAAATAAATATTTTCTTGATTTGAAAACCCCTAGGAGCATCAAATGGATGCCTAATATAGATGACCATATAAATGGAGCATGAAACCCATGCTTAAAAATAATTTTATTTTTCTTCTTTTTACAATTTACAATAAGTATACGATGACATATGTGCAATGATAATATGAATACTAAACCTAGTCACATACTTCAACACTCGCTCTTGACTAAGAAGGTATTCATACAACTGGTACAAGAATATTCTCAAATTGAAATATTCTCATAAGAAGAGTCACAACCAACATGCCAATCCAACATGCATTCTTTTACCGGACTCTAGGTGCTAAGACACCAATCCAAAAATCATGTTGATCTAGGAATCTAGGTACCATTTAGGCTCTTGCCAACATATATTATTTTAGGGATCTAGATATGATCTAGGTTATTGCTAAGGTATCAACCCATCAAGGGATCTAGGTACCATCTAGGCTACATGCCAAGGTACTAATCCTAACATGTATATACACATCATCTAGGCTACCTACCAAGACACCAACCCTAAAAGGGATCTAGGTATCATCTAGGATACCTGCCAAGATACCAACCATAACAGGGATCTAGGTATCATCTAGTAAATCTGCCAAGATATTAACCCTAAAAAATATCTAGGTATCATCAAGGATACCTACCAAGATACCAACCCTAACAGGTATCTAGGTATCATCTAGGCTACCTGCCAAGATACAAACCTTAACAAGGATTTAGGTGTCATCTAGGCTACTTGCCAAGATACCTAACCTAATAGGGATCTAGGTATCATCTAGGCTATCTGCCAAGATACCAAACCTAACATGGATCTAGGTATAATCTAGGTTACCTGCCAAGATACCAACCTTAGAGATCTCAGTACCATCTAGGATATCTGCAAAGGCACCAACTCAATAGAGATATAGGTACCATCTACACTATCTTCCAAGGCAACAACTCAATAGATATCTAAGTATTATCTAGGCTATATGCCAAGGTACCAATATAGAGCTTAGCCAAAGCTCCCTCTATCCATCTAGGAAAGGGAACTTCTTCATCAACTTTAGGTTATCTTGAGTCATGCTATCTCTTGTGCCACATGTTAATACCACATCCATTTAATCTTGACATGATTTTGTCATTTTCATCCCTGCAACATATCATTTCAGGTAGCTAAAACATGTCCCATCAATATCAGGTCAACAATACCAAGTCAATATGATAACCTCTACTCCTTGCCTCTTCGGAGGTCAACTTTTCTTGCATAGCTCAACTTCACATTGATCTAGAGATATTTATCCTGTATATATCAATCATCATGTTCCTGGAATGAACTAGTCAACAAGCTTCATATATTTTATCCAAGAGGAATTTTATATCTCCCATAGAAGTTGTCTTTTATTACTCTCTTCAAAAGTCTACAACGAATGTTGACCAAAATAAGCAAACCTATTTTATGAGGATATTTTACAGCTCCCTCTTTTCATTATGCTCGATATCTTTCAGAGAGTCATCAACAAGCATGGATACTTTTATTCTTCTTGTCTTGCTTCAGCTCTTTATCATGTACCTCAATCATAAGCACAACCAAGCAAACTATATAAGAACATGATCTTAATTTGGTTAGTATAGGGTTTCTTTTTGTAGTGGAAACATTTTGCCCTAGGGTTTTGACATGGAACCCTAAGATCTATCTTCAACCCAACCTTAGGTAGGGATTAGTACACACCCTAAAACCTTTCACTCAAAACTCTATTATGATTTTGAGATACTTATCAAAGAAACATTCAACAAGCAAACCATAGATGCCATATCCCAAGAACTAGAGATTCATATAGGTAATAATCAATTAGGGTTATGGTTTTTGTTACTAGGGTTTTCTTCCATCTAGGGTTCAAAAACCCTAAATACCAACAAACCCTAAATTATCAAGATCTACAAAATAGATCCAAAAACCCCATAGATCCTCTACATAAACATTTTCAAAATATCACAAAAACATAATATATAAGACATACCTCAAACAAACATCTACTTCCTTTCAGATTGTACTTCTAAGACTTCTTTCATGCTACAACTGTATCTCCAAACTTCTAGGAAGCTTACCTTCATAGTCTAGAGTAGAATATAGTGACTTCTGTATTGAAGAATCTTCCACACCTCCTTTCTAGTAGAGGGTCCTTGTGATCCTTATGATACCATAATTTTGTTGCATAAAGTGGTCTAGTTTCCTTGTTGGATGATTGATTCCCATGCATTATATATACACGAACTATCTCAAAGTTTTGTGCTTCTAACAATGATGCCAAAACTTCTTCTATTGATGCAATTGCATGTGTAATTCTGACTGCTAACAACAAACAAGATTTTTAGTTGAAGAGATATTTAGGTTCTCCTTACTTTGGTTTTTGGTCAAATTATTCAGCGTCTTCTGCAACATAAGCTCCATCTCTAGTCTTTCAATTATTGTCCTTTTTATTTTGAGATATTTTAGGACAATACTTCTTAAAGCGTCCATATTCTTTGAAACCAAAGCATTGAGCCTTAAACATGTTTTTTTGATTGTTTATGTTGTCCCTCTTTTGATGAGATCCGGAATTTATTTTCCTTTTCTTTGATGTAGTTACAAATGCTTGAGACTTCTCCATGGATTTTTTATCATCTTTGGACTTCAACCTTGAATCGTCTTGAATGCATAGAGACCAAATCAATGTTTGGAATTTCCTGCCTAGAATATATACTTGAAGAAAAATTGTTCCAATCTGAGGGTATAGCATTCAACATGCAAGTAACCAATTCTGAATTAGAGATTATTTTTCCAAGTATATGAAGTTGACTCTAATTTTGAGATACCTTTTAGCACTCCAGGAAATTCTCCTAGGTTATAGCTCGGAGATGCTTGGTAACATATAATCTTCGATATTGTTCTCTGAACTATTGGAATGAAAGATGGTTTGGATCAAGCCAGATAACCATTTCAACTCTGTTTTTACTCAAGACATGCACGAACACCCTCAGCTTTACAAGGCTTTAGACCACTAATGCTCAATAGTTTGTAGATTTAATGAATGGATAGAGAATACCTACTATACCAGCAGATGCATATATATATGAATGGCCAACTACAGGAAGTAAAAGAAGCTTTCAAATCTAATTTATCAATGTAGAGATAAGATGGCAGTTATCTGGCAATAAACACAGCAGAAACATGAACAACCTATTCAAGTGCAAGCTTGGAATAGAAGAGAAAATGGACATTGAACATATAACAGTAAAAGAAGCTTATATTGCTAGAATGAAGATGAGAAGCTTGAGTAGAAGTCTCAATAGTCTCCAGAAGTTGAACCCTTGTTACATCTTGTTTTCAGCTATTTATAGCTTGTTTACAATGGTCCTGAGCCTTTTGAGGCTTCAGGTGTCTTAATTTATCCCTCTGTCTTGTTTAACTGATTGATTCCCTCAATAGGCAGGCATGGCTCGGTGGTTTTCCTCTTCTGACAGAGGAATAACCATATTAAGATATTTTGGGCAGCCTACCATGATGCCTAGGAGCTCTCTCGTGCTAGAGATGCCCCATGATCTCGTTTGATTCGGGTTGCAGCGTGTTGTGGCCCCTCTCTTTCATTTCTGGGATCTATCCACCGAACGTGTATCCCGGTCGAATCCCTCTTCTGGCATGTAAACATTTCTGCACAACGCTTCTAAGGATGGCTAGCCACCTGATCTTGCAAATGGAGTGGCTATTAGGCCTATGAAATCCCTGCAATAGTCCCTTTCAAATGATAGCCATAATTGTTTTCCTTTTCATCCATAAAACGCTACAACTGTGTAAATCCCGCCCTTCTTTGTCCTTCCGGACTTCAACAGTCCTGAAAAATGATTAATTCCTCTATCGGGTTTAGGTTTAATCGCTATCTCAAGTCGCATCCATATGTGTGTAAAGGTTGCACCCCTTGGTTTCCGTCGATGTGATATTGCAATGCGATCTGATCGTAATCGCATATCACTATATGTAAAGGCCTTGCCCTTAGGTCTCCCCATTCTGTGATCCGCTGATGTAGTTTGGGCTATCGATCCGCATGCGCGATCGACAATCCTCCTTTAATCGCCGATCACCATTGCCATTGCCCCATGTTTTGTGCCGATTTGCCTTTGCCATTGCGACCCGCTGATCTGATCGTCAATGATCGCTGATAGTCGGTGTGCAATGTTGATTGCCATTGCCCGCCCTTGTAGATTTGATCCACCGATGCGATCCTTCGATTTAATGTGGGTCGTTGATTGGCTAGATCTAACGGTTGCTGCGCAACCACTGTTTAAGACTACGGTAACAGTTTTTTCCATGTTTTTTGGTGTGTTTTGAGCTTCCCGATAGCGTATTTCCGCTCTCTAGAGGGCTTTTGGCATATGATTGATTCGACCTTGGGAAGATCTTAATCAACTCTTGAAGACTTCAAGAGTGTTTTGAATCCAATTTTTGAGCCGTTTTCCCACAAAGCTAACAATACCTTTATAAGATATGAGGTCACATCTTCCTCTTTGGTTACCCATGCATTGTAGAGTTAATTTCTGAGAGTTACCTCTTGTCATATAGTGGAGACTGAATACAATTTCACCAATCTTTCATAGATATCCAAATCTGCAATAAATGGAATTATCTTATCTTTGACAGATAAGAATCCTTTAAGCTCTAACTTTTGCCTTGAGGCTTTGTCTTTGAATGGTTTTTCACCTTTCTTTTTGACAAATGCCATTACTTCATTTTCTGCTAACACTGAGTCTATTCTCTTCTTTCATGCATGGAAGTTTGATTGTCCTTTCAACTTATTACTTTTCTTAGTGTGTGAAGCCATTTGACTTGAAGACATAAAGATTGACATTTACTTACTTGTCATGAGGGAGACTTCCTTGATGATGCTTTCAGTTGTTCTTAATTAAGATTCCAAATATCACTGGTGCTCCTTTGGAGGCTTTCAAGGTTTCCTTCCCAAAGTTCTTTAATGAATATTCCAAAGCCCTTGATACCCTTTTAAAGATGTCCTTCAATATTCAAAGAAAATTTCTATGATGGTGATCTGTAAACTAGGGTTTCCAATGATAGTATTCTTCCCTCTGGTGCCCTTCCTTGTATTTTAAAATGGCGTTCTCAAAAGTACTTCTTATCTTTGTTTTATCCCAGTAAGGTGATCTTACTACTGCCTTCTTTTGCACCTTGTCACCTTAGCTCTGATACCATGTTGAGAAATCGATATGGCAACTAATGAGGGTGATTTCTCTTTACTTTAGAAATTGCTTGTGATTATTTTTAAAATTATTCTTATTGTTAATAAGTTATGTACATCAAACAACTACCAACCCCTATAAAATGAAGATCACAAGGGAACATGAGATGTAGGCTCCATGCCAAGGAAAAACCCCACCAAGGGGGAAACCCATAAAGAATTAATTTCTTCTTATAGAATCATATCAAATGAGACAATCCAAAACCCAAGATCCTTAACGAAGACCTCCTTTGAGACCCAAGGTACTCCACCAACTAAAAGACAAAGTCAACTAGATTCAAATTTTGCTCCAACAAAATTTCGCCCTGTGCAACTTTTTTTTGAGTACTGCAAATCCTGTAATTCGATCCAGCAACTCATCTAGAAATTCGACCCTGCAATTGACCAAAAACCCTAGCAAATCTTCACACATGTGAGAGAATAATTACTAAGGGACAATTCCACTTTCCTTCTTGATTTTATTCCTTTTTCATATCCTTCACTAGGTCTTCTTTTCTCTTGAAATTACAGATCGAACTTGTTATGTGTGAGTTCTGAAATGAGGTCGAATGCTCTTTTATTTATACACTTTTTTAGGGTTTAAATAGTCGCAACTGGGCCGACTTTGACTAGCTTGGGCGACTTGGACTTGAAGGCCTTATAGACACTTTTATACATAAAAATAATAATTTCTCTTGTTTACAAATTGCCCGAAAGGGTCTTTTACATACGACTAGGACCTTCTTGACTCAAAGAAATATTTTCTTGTCTTGAAAAACCCTAGGAGCATCAAATGGATTCTTGACCATATAAATGGGGCATGAAACCCATGTTTTAAAATAATTTTATTTTTCTTATTTTTATAATCTACAATAAGTATACAATGACATATGTACAATGACAATATGAAGACCAAAATTCGTCACATATTTCAAAATTCTATAGGTATTTATTTCATGTTTTTTTCCACTTCCTTCTCTTTAAAGTTAGTTAGGGGGATGCCTTAGCCTTTGGGCCCTTAGTTGCCCTTATATACACATATTTTGATGGTCGTTAACCATTTTTAGGGTAGGTGCGCTTGAATCTTGGCTCACACATTTCATAATTTATTACTTCTTGGAAAAATTTTGATGGGGCACTTATGCATTGGAGGTTCAACATGGTTATTTTTTCCCACACGATGTATTTTTCATTTATTTGACTTGTATTCTTGTTTTTACCCATAGTTTAAGCTAAAACGCATTATAACACCATATATTAAGGAGACTCTCCATCTATATAAGGAGGAGGTCTCTGTCATGTTTATTTATTAGAGATCAATGAGAAAAGTTGCTCGAAGAGATATTGGGAAAGCAATTATTTCTAAAAGAAGGTTTAGTTATTGTTCAAGGGCTATACTAGGATATACTTGCAGGTTTGTTTTGAGGGGGGGGGGGACTACAACAAGGTTAAGTAACAGTACTTGCTCTAATTGGAGTGTATCTTGAGGTATAGTTCTCTTATCATACCCCTTTGACCTTTCAAGACTCGTGTCATTGCATTGAGATAGTGTTGATGGTGTTGGACCCACCAACATTCAAGGGATTGCCTCGGTATGAAGTCCCAACTAGACCTCACACCATTTGGTGTAAGAGTCCCATCTGGTACGATGGCTTGGTTTCCATTATCTTAAATATATGCCTTATCTCTTGCTTGTCAGCACGTGAGAGTGGTTTGCTTCGTCTTTGAACGATGAGGCTCATATGCTTTGTGAGTGCTAGTGTAACTTGTGTGAATGTCCTTTTACTACGGAAAGAGAGGGTGGAAGTGAGTCTCCAGTCAAAAGGGAAAAAGTACCAACTCTGTCAGAGACGCACAACACAACAGGACATGCACAACTTCTGGAGGAGCAGTCCACACGAATGCGACAGTCACAACACACAAGAGAAGATAGCACGTACAACACCCAACGAAGTAGTCTGCGCGAGCATGACAGTCATTATAACAAGTTTATAGGAAATTTTATGTCTGATGTCTGGTGAGGCAAATCACGTGGGTAGGACAACGTTAACAACTCATAAAACACATTTTGTAAATATATGTATTAGAGCAATTGAAATAGTTCAATTGTTTAACACATGTTGAAGAAACATGCATTACAAGTGTTCAAGATTAGTATCACAAACAATTACAATACATGTGTGAAAACGTGTTGGCTTGTTATCAAGCTTCTGAATTAAGTGAAATTTCTAAGACACATTGTTACACCATACATCACTAACCTCATGAAAGGGTCGTTGGAGCCCCTACTCCCTCCTCAAATAAAAGAATACAGACTCTCAAGACTATGTGGGAAGAGGCAAGGTGAAAATTATGTTGCATGTACGAATGAGGGGTATTTATAGCCAAGGGTAAAATTGGCCCTTGTGATTGTTCGACTTCCCTCATGATTGTTTGACTTTCATGACTTTTCAAATTACATGACTCTTCATATTACATGTGGGTCTCTTAGACTTCCATGTTACATTACATTGATTTACAACAGTATGGCCCACATTAGTGATGTGGCCGAAATGACTCATGACACGACTCGACACGACAATGCTAGTATTTTCATGTTGTTGGTGGTGTCCATGTCAAGTTGCAATCTTGTTGAGTGATGGATGTCCTCTTGGTGTATCATAGCTTCACCTTCGCATGGCAAGGTGTGCAAAGTCTTCTATGGTCTTGGTGTTTGCTTGATGTTGGATGTGCACGTTGCTCCTTTGTTTGTGATTTGGCATTCTTCACATCTTTTTCCATTCACAAAAAATCTCCGCGCATGTTCTTTCGTTCATGAAAAAATATCCTCGCATGCATCGCCCGTTCGCGAAAAAAATATCCCCACATGCATTGTCCGTTCGCGAGAAAACCTCCTCGCATGCATCATTTGTTCATTCGTTCGCGAAAAAATATCCTTGCATGTGCTCTCTTTGTTCATCTCGTTCATCGTTGCGTCATGTCTCATCCATCTACCTGTATCTGCAATCACTCATGATGAGATGAAATCAAATCCACAAACCTCCTAGTATACCATGATGCATTGCCGTTCGCTTTCGGATGCAGGTGATCGAGAGCGAGGACAAGGTTACGAAACTATGCAAGGTGGATTTCAAGATGGGATGCGGGCTCTAGGCACTGCCGGTGAAAATTGCGCAGAAGTCACTGGGAGACTGAGATGGACAATCCAGATCAATAGTGACTATTTGTAGGATCTGGCTCGACTGATGGGAAGATATGCACAATTTTTTGGAGGAAGCAGTGTAGGCAGCAGAGGGGCCTGGTAGCAAAACTGTGCAATTCCTCTAGGGAGTTGGGAACGAGCTGTGGGAGGCTTGCCGAGAAAAAATGCACATTTTTTTCGTGGGGATGGCAGCAGGTTGTTGGTGAAAACTACAAAAATGCTGGGAGGCTGGCCTATTGGACATCCCATTGCAGTTTTTGAGTTGAGTGGGATGTTGTGCTATTAGACATCCCATCACAGTTTTTGAGCTGAGCCAGAAGCTGGGCTACTATACATCCCATCACAATTTTTGAGTTGAGCAGGATGACAGGCAGTTAGGCGACTGCTCATGAAAACTGCATTGTTTTGCAAGTGAGCAATAGATCATTGGTGTGGGTGACTGGTTGGAAAAACTTCCCAATTTTTCAGGGAGACAGGGACTGACACAAGGTGTTTGTCCGAAATGTTAACGCAATTTCTTTAGTCATTGGAGTGAGAAAGCTCTGCAACATTTGTGCAAATTTTTGGAGGAGTGAGTCCCGGGGTCACTCCTCGATCAAACTCTCTAGTTGACCAGGTGGAGGGTCGGTTGATTCGCTTGTGGGCAACGCGGATTGAGATGGCTTGCTGAGAAACTTTTTCGTTGTTCTAGGTGATAGTTGGTTCGGTCGATTCCAGTACTACACATTATAGGCTGCCTGGGAGACAGCCTCAAGCTCTGTGCAATTCTGGGCAGCAGTACATGTTCATTGAGTGCTGACACTATGTAATGCAACTCAGTAAGGGTCCCATTGTTGGAGGGTGATCTGGTCGTCATAACTTCAGAAAAATGACTAAGTTTGTGAGTGAGTGAACTTGTGCATGCGTGATCATGCGAACACACACTCAACATGACTCAACGACAAGATGCCTCAAACCATCAAGACAACATATACTCAGTGTGACTGACCGACGGTACGAGCTCCAAGCGTGACGCTTGTGATAGATCGTTGAACAACCACGAAGACGCTTGTGTGAAAGTTCATACAACTTCGTGTGTGAGTGTAATCGATGTTTACATAGTGAATACAACTTGTACACACGAAGGGGGACCTTCTTCATGACCAGAACATGGTTGCAAGTGTGACATTGTGACCAACATGCAAAAGGATGTTTGTTGAAAATTCAAGTGAGGAGGGTGCAAAGACTTAACACAAGCTCACAAGGTGAGCCTGAGTGCTTGCAAACATCAAGTAAAAACCCATGGGAGTCTCCAAAATTGGATGCAAGCCAAAATTTTGGAGGGTGTTGCAGTCAATACAACACTTGGCAACACACTGGTTGAACTCCAGCTTCTCAGTTTTAGTCCATTAACATCACAGGGCCTTGATCTTTCAAGGAGTATTGAATCATTGTGCAGGTTACTTCGGCCTCCCCATCTACCCCATGGATAGACATGGTTCACCTTTTGTCAAGTCAGTCAAACACAACAACAAGTTTCAGCTTGATCACAGTGTTTGAAATTGAGAAGGTTAGTTTGGCTCGCGAGTTAAAAAATTTCAGAGTATAAGTTTTCATCTCTAGTGTTGCTCTACTACCAACAGGCCTAAACAGTACCTCGATGGAGTCATGCAGGAACAAATGCATTTCTCCACTACCAACGAGCTTGGTCAGTACCCCGGTGGAGTTTCATGCTTTGCCTCTTTGCACAGGAAGCCTTTCTCTTCTTTTGCCTTTTTATTTTTTTAAAGAGGATTGTGCATAGGCACTTATTTATTTTTAGGGTGGAAGAGGGATCCTGACTTATTAAGAGTACAATAGGTTGTTCCTTCAGAGAAGCATGTAATACCTCTGACATAGGTTTGCTCATTTAGATTTTTGCCTTCTTTGTTTCTACTTGTTGGATGATCTTGAACACACAAAGCAGGAGGGTTAGTACAGGCATGGGGTTTCCCAGTGTGGACACAGGTTCATGGTTTGACCCAAGATTCCCTTACAGACGGCTCATATTTTTTGTCAAGACTTCATCGGACGAAGGTTAAAACCAAGCATAAAGAAGAAGAACACGGGACTGGCCAAGTGCTGCAGTGTCACAAGGCTCTTTGGATCTTAGCCACATACTCATTCAAAATCGAAAACTCAGTAGAGAGAAATACTTATTTAGAAAATTAAAATAGCATGATACTAAGCAAAGAAAACAAAATAACAAGCAAGCAAAGCGAGCAAGCAAACAAACCAAACCAAGTCAGTGAGCAAACAAACTAGCAAACCAGAAAACAAGGACAAGCAGGAAAACAAACACCACTCCTACTCCTATGCTAACAGTTCATGGGCCTACTTACGTGAAGTGATATTTCCAATGCAGCCACCAACGCATTGGTTGGCCCATGTTGGTGAAGGCATAGTTCACAAGAAACACAGTCAAGTGAATTAAGAAACATAAAATATATAACAATGAATACCAACACACTCCGAGTTTAGACTCGTCCACAGAAAAAGAAAAGAGTGAAAGTGCAAGACAAACCCTCTATGGAATTGCCATGGTGATGTGACACACTGCGTACAGATGATAAACATATGCACTCTCTTGACTATGGTAGAAAAGAAAACATGAGAAAAAATACAACTTACGCCATGCAAGTGTGCTTGTTGCGAATGATTCCTCCAGTGCGCAAGCGATGGGATCATGTGATTTCGGTGAAGGAAGTGAAATATGTGTGTTTTATTGATCTTCAATGCATATAGATGAGTGATGAGGAGCCTCGGGTGTTTCGTAAATTTTCTTATCAGAAGTGGAACTAACCTTAGGATAGCGAGGGCCTAACATAACCATCAACATAGGCTGAAGTTCCTCGATATCCTATGGGGTTTCCACTTCTTCAACAGATAAATCATCAAAAAGACTGGTGGCATAGATAGATTAACAATGAGTGAATCATAAACGTGATCAGATGAAGAAGTACAGAGATCACGACAACCATGATCAGAAAATTAGGGATGTTTTGCAGCATCCTCATGATTTGATGAATCATACAGAGGGGTAGATGAGAAGAAAGAATGTTTAGCCTCTGCGTTTTTGGAAAAATAAGTTGAAAGATCAATGGATTTTTAATGAACGATTTGTCCTCTCCGATATCAAATGTGTTGGGTTGTGTTATATTATTTCCACGACTAGCCCATGTAGTTTACTGGGGGTTAGACGGGGGGCGAAGACCCCCCTTCGTTGTGTATATTGCGCAGTGTCCCCTTGTCTAGGGGATCTGAGGGCAGCGGGTAGCCCCCCTCTACGGGGTCCGGAGTAGTGCCCCAGGGAAATTTTCGCACATGGTTTTGGACGCACTGGTTTTCGGTCCATGGTATTGGATGCTTCGACATGTATAAATTTGTATTGTAACATTGAAAGGAATATAATGAAAAATCAAGCTGGTAGTCCCAGTTTCGGGATCCAGGGGTGTTAAATTGGCAACTAGGGCCAAACTCCATGTGGGTCAGCTTATTTATGGTAGCTGATATTTTTATTGGATCCCTCTCGTCGAGAGGTGTAGGATTGATCCAAAGATCATCCGATTCCGAATAAGTATTTATGGAGATATGAATTTATTTTGTTTATATAATTATTATCAAGCCGACCAGCTCTTATGTAGGCTCTAGAAGCCCAAACGTCATGTCTATTCAATCATCCGCCTTTAGTATAAATAAGAGAGGATTTGGAGTCATTAGCTCAACACACTCTTTAGGTGATCTCCTCTCCACGTCTTGGGTTTTTGGAGAAGGAGAGATACCAAAGAGGATGAAGCCCTAGCTGCAGTATGATGATCCTAGCAGCAAATATGGAGACCCTGATACGTTGTGCAAGAATCCCTTATATAGTTAACTAATACGCTATCCAAAAGGCCCTTGTACGCTGTCACACGCTGCATGTAGAAGCCTAAACACAGATCAATAGAGACCTGTTCACACAACAGGAAGAAGACTTGTTCACGCAGCAAAGGAGACGTGCACAGGAGACATGTTCACACAACAAAGGGAAGACATCATACGCTGTAATAAAGACCTTCTAAACGCAGGTATACGCTTCCTAGAACAATCATGTTATATGCAGGTTCCGTTGTAAATATATACGCAGGTATACATTGCCCAGAACAGTCATGTTATACGCATATTCCGCTGTAAATATATACGCAGGTATACGCTGCCCAGAACAATCATGTTGTGAACGCAATCAAAGGTTATAAGTTGCCCAGAACACGCAGTCATGTTGTGAATGTAGTCAAGGGTCATAACATGCAGTCAATGGAACATTATAAATGTAGTCACGGGAGCTCTCATACACTGTCTAGAAGATCTGTTCACGCAGCCATAAAATCATATATCTCACGCATAAAAATATTCAGGTGGTTCTCAGATTTCACAGAAAGGGAATTGTTGTAATGAGACCACAGACATCGACCCGCAGTCAAAGCTTGAAGCTGCTGGAAGAAGACAACAAAACTTGTCTAAGGGAATCAAGTATTATTGTCTTGCTATGACTCTATGATGAGATAAGGATTCGATGAGGAAATTCTTGGCACATGTAATCAACGTATTCTTGTGACAAAGAAGATCTATGAAACCCTACAACAGTACTAACTCAGCATAGGAATATATAACAATGAGAAGACCGGAACTGTCATTCTCAGCATATTTGGGGTAGAAATATAATGCTGTATCATGAGAGTAGCATAAGAGTCATTGAGTTTACATCAGATGGGTGCATATCCATGATGTTGAGATCAACTCAGTGATATTTGGGTGCAGCATAACATGATGAATGGGCAGCATGAAGATCATGAGAAGCATGTAGGATGCAGTGCGTTGGTGCTACACTGTAAGGTACAACAAATGGACGAGATGCAGAATGATGATAGGTGAAGGAGTCACCTTGAGAATCAGTTGAAGCAGAATGTCTTCAACTGATCTCATCGTTATAGGAGATGATCTATGCTTAGATCTAGATAAGTCAAAGTGTTGACTTCTATTGTAAAGACTCTCTCTCTCCTCTACTAACTTTGAGATAAAAAGAATTGATCAAAGGGTTTCCACACATTGTGGGGTTTGTCCCTGGCTTGCGCCATATCTTGTGTCCTCTTGCCTTGGCTTGTCTTCTGCGATTTATAGTTCTGTTCTATCTGCAGTTTATCTTAATGTTGATGTGATTGCCAACTATGAAAATTTAAATAAATTTCTCTAGCATAGAACATACCTAATCTTAACATGGTATCGGAGCAGAGGTGAAGACAATGCCCAAGCAAGAGTGAAAGAGCAATCACCAAAGGCAGTTGGGACAAGACAGAAGGATCAATGCGTTCCTCATAATTCACCTAGGGTGACGTCGAACCAGAGAATGTTATCAGAATGGCACAATGGAAGTTTCTGATGGCCCATCTAATGATCACTTCATTGGGAAGTTCGAATATAAGGGTGGAAGGAAAGGCGGATGCCTTGTTGAAATAAGTTCGGCGGTTATACATGGCAGAGACACATCTCTTGATGAAGATAACAATCATTCCTGGGACATCTTCAATGATCAAAGGAATGACTAGTAATGCAGGTCATCAAGGAAATGGTCGACTCTTCCTCGAAAGCAAGGAACCCTAGAATCTCTTTTATGTACCTGATCGCAAGAAGAACTTGATGTCCATCTCGGAAATGGAAGTCAAAGATTACAGGATGGCACTTATCGATGGAAAGGTACGTGTTTGAAAATAGATTTTTTAAAGATGTTTTTGAGTTCAGGGTTGTATCAAGTTGCAGGAAGTCCACTGGGGACCATGTCCTTTGACTCAGCACCAGAGGTCTGTGAGTCAGATGGTGATTAGGATGCCTGAATTCAAAAAGGAGCATGAAGGTACATGTCTGAAATGTACCGAAGGAAAATATTATAAGGGGACCATTCCCCTCATGCAACAGGTCCACAGGCTTGGAACAACCCGAAGAGTTTGAGAATAATGATCAGGGAATCTCATGTATACAGGTGGAAGAAATCCCTCTATGGCTTGAAGCAAAATCACCTTGAGCGTAGTATGAGAGGATTGATAGTTGTCTAATGCAGCAGAGATTCACTAGGAGTGAAACCAATCCAAACCATTACTCGAAGGTTGTGGATGATAAACCTCTCGTACCAGCACCTATGTCTGACAGGTGCAGACCCTCTCATTTATAGGATACAGAGGGAGTTGGATTCTGAATGTGAGAAGATAAGCTGCACGCTTGTGACTGCCTCGAGGATCTTAACTTTCAGAAGCTATATGGTAATGATGTCGGACCAGATTTTGGAAATGCCTCGGAGTTTCATAAACTCATTCGCGTTGATGTTCTTGGAGAACCTCTGTCCGGACATCTGTGTTGCAGTTAGCATGGTGAGCTCAATATTTGGTTGAGCCTCACTAGATTGGTGCCAAGAATCTTCTAAGATATCTTCAGGGCACAATCTCTCATGAATTGAGATACACTGCCGGAAATATGAAACCTCATGATTATTCGAATGATGAGTGGGCAGGCAGTATGGAGGATCACTAGAGCACTTCTCAATGTTGTTTCTCTTTGGAAACTGCCTTGATATCCTGGATGAGCAGGAAGCAGAAGTCGGTGACTCTAAGCACCACCAAGGCAGAATACATTACTGATAGTATGGCCTTCTGTGAGGCAGTCTGGTTGTTGAAGCTCTTCAGTGAGCTGTATGTACACATGATGAATACCACTGTGATTCTCTATGACAACTAGAGGTGGGATTCGATTATTGAGGAATCCCGTATTCGACAATTGCTCCAGCAGATAGACATCATCTAGGATATGGCAAGTTGATGAGCAAGGAGGCTCCATCGCATTAAGATGATGTACATGTTGATACACCTTGTCAAAGCCCCAAGGAAAGATCTAATCTGTGATTTTCCCAAACGACTTGGAGTCGAAAAGAAACCCTTGTACAAGGGTCTTGCATGTTGCATTCATTGAGCTCTGGGAGCTCTGAGGGCTTGCGGTTATTACTGGAGCAACATACGACCACAGGGTGACTCACCCTCCCTTGGTTGGTGCGCACTGGAACAAGATGATTCTCTCTCTTGTGGAACAAGAATGATTCACTCTCTTGTGGAACAGGATGATTCGCTCTCCTGTGTAGAAGGATGATTCGTTCTCCTGTGAGGCCTGGATTGATGTGTTCTCCATGGCAGCCTGGATTGATGTGTTCTCCATGGCGATTGTAGTAGGAGTTGTACCATACTATGACACTAACTTCGGGTCGGTTGAGACTAGTTTGGGACCAGTGGTACATACTCCGAGACTGACTTCGTGTCAGTGCAGTACTAGTCTGGGACCAGTGAGAGTGGTACATACTATGACGCTGACTTCGGGTTGGTTGAGACTAGTCTGGGACCAGTGGTACACTCTTTGAAACTGCGATACTGGTGTGGGACCAGTGGTAGGAGTGGTACTTACTATGAAGCTGACTTTCGGGTCAGCTGAGACTGGTCTGGGACCAGTGGTACACACTCTAACTGATGCAGGATTGATGTGTTCTCCTGTGAGGACAGGATTGATTAGTTCTCCTGTCGAGGCATCCTACCCATGCAGTCTGGGACTCAAGGGAAGTACCTCTAATCTGATCAATGAGTAGGGAAATGAAGTTAGGGACCATAGTAGTACCGATGGACGCATCGTTGTATCTACCGTACTCCCTACGCTAGAATGACCTCCATTGATCTGGGATCAATGATATTGGTCTGGGACCAGTGGTAGGAGTTGTACCATACTATGACGCTGACTTCGGGTCGGTTGAGACTGGTCTGGGACCAGTGGTACACACTCCGAGACTGACTTTGTGTCACTGCAGTACTGGTCTGGGACCAGTGAGAGTGGTACATACTATGACACTGACTTCGGGTCGGTTGAGACTGGTCTGGGACCAGTGGTACACTCTCTGAGACTGCGATACTGGTCT
>APFE031419647.1:106470-139151 GCA_000404065.3 Pinus taeda
CCGATGCCACACACTGGGTGACACGTGTCCAGCGGAAGAGAGAGAAAATCGCTCACATCGGACAGGTAAAGGTCACGCTACTTATCCACCCGATATGGATGGAGACCGTACGACCTGGAAGCTCCATATCGACAGCGGAAATGCGATCCAATAGATGATCGGATTCAACGGGGTAAACAGGCCGAGTTGTATAAAGTTTGAAGTCTGGCATGAACGATGAGTAGTAGAGCGATCATGTTCACGGGCATTCTTGGAGCTAACGGTAAAAACGGTCGTTTCACAGACGTCCAAGAGAACTGACACTCAGTCGTTACGAAATAGGTGGCCACCTCCCTGTGAGGTGTTACACAGTGATGATGACACAAAACAACAGAATTCGAACGGACATAGGCAGGGAAACCAGAAAGCCGAGAAGCATAAATGAACAGTAAAAAAGCAGACTGGCTTTAAAGCCATAAAATGACAGAAGCAAGAAAAGAGGAGTTAGTTAGACGCAGAAATCTAAGAGCAGAGAACAAAGAGAAGAAGTCGAGTTGACCTGAAGGCAGCATCGAGCTAGACAGAGCCAGAGAGAGTCAGAAAGTCTGTGTACTCTAGAGAAGGCTTGAGAGGTTCAAGCGAACTCCTCGACATAGGCCTGTCATGTATGAGTCTCAGATTGGGCTCATACTACTGTGACCAACAAAGGTCGATTTTCAGTAAGGAGGGTCTGTGTACTCTAGAGACTTGGGGGATCCAAATCCAGTCCTACTGATTTATATCTGTTTAGTGAGACTCAAATTGAGCTCACTGTTGTAAAAACTCTACTTTGAAAACATAATAGAGAGGGCACCACTTAAGGCTGGACCAGGAGATGTAGCCCAGGAGCATTGGGTCAACTCCTTATTAAACTTGTTGTGTTTACATGTTTGCCTATTATGTTTTATCTAACTACCTCAGTGTCTATGTATTTCGCAATCTTATCGATCCATTGCATAAAGTAATATAGCCACATCCATGCACATGAGTCTGTAATACCTTTAATTCTTTGTCCGGGATAAATTCCAGATCAATGAAGAAGAAAGACTTCTCAAAGGTCCAATATTATGGTTGTCAAGATTATGGAAATTTGATCCAGATTTAAACAGGAATGCAACAAATTACAAATATAACCATAAATACAAATATCCAGTAGAAATAACACTTCATTTCATTAATATCAAATACTAAAATATGCTTACAAACAGAATGGAAATAAGACTAGCTCGGGCGATGGTAGCTTATCTCTGAGAAGAGATGTGGCAGCTACATTCCTTTGAACTGCGTTACAATGAGGCTCAAGGGCCTTTTTATTATTCAACAATAATAGCAAACCCTAAACAACCAAAACCCTAACCCAAGGAGATGTAACACCAAGAGTTTATGGGCCCTGTTGGGGTGAGTTGGACAACCAACTTCACAGGGTCGCGACATGGTCATATTATCTCCATTTGATGCTCATGATAACCCGTTGGAAAGATCTCTCTGAGGACTACGAAAAAAAATACGAATTTAGAGATTAAATCACTGGCGGTATATTTCCAAAAAAACGTTGTTTAGGGCCTCAAAATGGATCCGGAAGTTTAGGACCCGAAAAACTGCTAAAAATAGAAATTGCGCTACAATTAACTAAACTAAAAAAATGAAATAAAAAATGGTGGGGGTCCAAGTGGAATTGGCGGGTGGCCACCAATATCCACCTGGATCATTCCTCCCACTTTAGGAAGCAATGGTCCCCATTGCGTTGAGTTCCTCCATGAGATGAGGAAACTTCTGCTAATCTTGGTCCCTGGTGAGCCACTTGCCCTAGTGAAGGAGTTGGCCTGCTTTGACAACTCGATACAGTTGGATCTTCTATTGGTGAGTGTTCTTGATCTACATGTCCATGATCCGATCAGTTGTGGGTTGCTCCATGCAATCTGGATTTAACTATGTAGGTGTGTGTTGTTCTGCAATGTTTGATGTGTCCAACAATGGTGGGATGTATGCTCGAAGGCAGTCCACATTGAACATTAGGTGCAGACCAAGGAATGGGGGAATGTTAAGCTCAAATGCATTGTATCCCATAGCCTTGGTAATGATGTAAGGACCATATCGGAGTGGTCTGAGTTTACGATAGGCTCCGATAAGGCGTTCCTTCTGCAAATGCAACCAAGCTTTGTCGCCCACCTGAAACTTGTGTGGCACCCGATGTTGATCATGGCGATGCTTGTACTTGGCATTTGATTTCTCCAGAATTTCATGGACCTGCTGGTGGATATGTTGGATGTTATCAATGAAGTTGTTTTCCTTATCAGCTTCTGACTGGACATGAGCCGAATCTACCTGAGTAGTTGCAAATGGTATGGCCACATCGATGGGACATAGTGGCTGGAATCCCAAGCCCACCTGAAAAGGGTTGTGGCCAGTTGAGTTGTGGAGAGCTTGGTTATAGCTGTGTTGGAAATAGGGAAGGCTCTCATCCCATGTGGGTGGATGCTTTGAGTTGTACATGTGTAGAATGTGTATGATCATCCTGTTGACGACCTCTGTCTGGCCATCAGTTTGGGCATGGAATGCTATGGACTTAGTGAGGTTAGTGTCTAGCATCGACCAAAGACTGGACCAAAATGTACTGAGGAACCTGTTGTCTCGATCTGAGATGATAGATTGTGGGATCCCAAAGTGTACCCACACTCATTCAAAGAATATTTTAGCAGTGGTTTCTGCTATGATATTCTTCTTGCAGGGTGTCAAAATGGCCATCTTTGAGAATCTATCGACGACCACAAAAACACAGATGTTGCCATGCTTAGTAGAAGGAAGGCCCGACATGTAATCCATGGAGATGGATTCCCAAGGTCAACTAGGGGTAGACCACGGAGTATAGAGGCCTTGATTCTTGATGTTCATTTTGGCAATGGCGCAGGCAGTGCAGGATTTGATGTACTTCCCAGCATCCTGTCGAAGATTCAGCCAGTAGAAATACTTCTGTAATACTGCCACTATTTTCTCGACCTTGAAATGTCGAGCGGCCCAATTGTAGTCCGCTTCCCAAATCATCTTGGCTTGCTTACTTGAAGGAACACAAAGGTGTCCTAGGTGGCATAGCAGGGCATCTTGGAGGTGAAAATCTGGAACTTGCTGACCTTCTAAGTGCCTCTGGTATTTGTGGCTGAACTCTAGGTCGCTTTTGTAGAGAAGTGGCCAATTAGAAGTCTCGTGCCCAAAAGACTTGATCATGGTGGTTAACACCATGACCGGTGGTTGGCTGAGGCAGTCTATAACATTATTGGTGCTATCCTTCTTATACTTGATATTCAAATGTAACTGTTGCAAGTACGTGGACACTTTTGATGGTGATCATTCTGCAACTTCCCTTGCATCTGTACGAACTGCATGGGTTGGTGGTTTGTGTGGATGACCATTTCCCTCCCCAAAATGTAATGCTTCCATTGTCAGTAAGCTTGCACAATGGAACACATCTCTTTGTCTTAAGTGGTATACTTCCAGACAGTGTTTGAAAGTGTCTCACTATGATATGCCACTCGATGCTCCTGTTGAGTAAGGACTGCTCCAATGGCATATTCAGAGGTTTCTGTCTCGATCTCAAATGGTTGTTGCAAGTATGGTAAAGTGAGCACTAGTGCAGAGCAGAGGCGATGTTTCAACTTTGTGAATACTTTCTGTTGAGATTCAGACCAAAAGAATTTTTCTTTCGCTCCTCCCTTGGTGACTTGACTTAAGGGCCAAGTGATATGAGAGAGTCCCAACACGAACTTGCGATAGAAATTTGCAAGACCTAGAAAGCTATGGAGCTCTGTCAGAGTGGTTGGGGCTGGCCAATCCCAAATGACTTGGATCTTGGCTGGATCCACATGCACCCCTCGTTCGTCAATAATGTATCCCAGATACTGAACCTGGGTCATGCAAAAAGTTCATTTCTCCAAATTAGCACATAGCTTGTGTTGCCGTAGTGTTTGGAGAACCTATCGGATGTGGTGGAGGTGCTCTTCCCAACTCTAGTTGAAGATTAGGATGTCATCCAAGTATACCACTACAAATGAGTTGGTGAATGGCCATAAGATGTCATCCATCATCCTCAGGAAGGTTGCAGGAGCATTGGTCAACCCCAAAGGCATAACCAACCATTCGAAAAGGCCCTCCTTGGATTTGAGGGCAGTCTTTCACACATTAAAGGTTTCAATTGGTACTTTGTGATAGCTGAACTTCAAGTCGATCTTGCTGAAATATTTTGCCCCCTTTAGTTGTTTCAGAAGGTCATCAATCTATGGGATCAGGTACCTATTCTGGAAAGTGATCTTCTTCAGTGCCCAGTAGTCAATACAGAGTCTGCAAGTCCCATCCTTCTAATGTACCAACACGATTGGGCTCCCACAGGGTGATGAACTCAGACGAATCTGACCTTTTTGCAGCAACTCCTGAATCTGCCTCTTGATTTTTTCATTCTTCAAAATGGAGCGCCGATAGATTGGTCCTTTGGGCAGCGACGCACCTGGGGTCAAATCGATGGAGTGGTTGACCTGACAGTGTAGAGGCACCCCTGTGGGGGAGGTGAAAATGTCCTCGTACTCCTCCACGATCTTCTCCATATGCTGTTGTCATGCGGAGGGGCCCTATTTGGAGGTCGTGGCCACTATCTTCTTCTTTCCCTGAGGGCATATCATCATGAAAGCAAATTTCCCGCTTTGAAAAAGAGCTTACTGCATTGTTTTTCAGTAACCAAAGAGATGGCGGTAGGCGGTGCTAACTCCAGTATCCTGTACAACTTATTTCCCAAAGTAACAATAACAACACGAGGTCTTGACTCATACACAACATGTTGCTTCCATAAGTATGGTTGGCCTAATAATACATCACAAACATCAAGGGGAGCAACGTCACATAATACCTCATCCGTGAAGGGCTTGATGTTGTATGGAAGGCGACATTGTTGGCTCACGTGAAGATTCATTCCTTAGTGAAGCCACCCCGATGGTGTATTGTTGTGGATGTGTTGTGGTCGGTAAGCCCAGTCGCTTCATGAACTCTTCCGAAATGAGGTTCTTTTGGCTCCTGTTGTCGACAATGAATTGTATCGGGGAACCCTTTACCCTCATCTAGGAGTGGAAGAGGTGCTTCTCCTCCTCTATATCTTCGGGTTCTTCCTTCTGGATCTTCATGGTGGAAACGATGGCATTGGGCTTCGCATCGATAATCTGCTTCCCTTTGTCATTCCCCATGTTAGATTCTGACGCATAGTCGTAACATGCATCTGATTTCGAAGACTTTAGCTCGACCACCAGTGACTGCTTGGCCCAACACTCACTTGTGTTGTGAGTGGAGCTCTTGTGGAACTCACACCACTTTCCCGTGTCCTTCTTCAGCTTCGCGGGGTTGTTCTTTGCTTGTATATTTGGCATGTTGTCCTAGGTCACCCCGCCTTGGCTTTGTCCTTCGGTCTACAGTTTGGGGGCACCTTTCCCTTGCTTCGTATTCGTAGATCCAAAGTCTCACTTCTTCTGTTTAAACTTTTGCTCGATCTTGACCACATATTGGTATGTCGTGTCGAGCAAGGAGATGTCTAGGAATTCCATCTCGTCATGGATGTACCTTTATAGGCAGCTGAGGTACTTGAGAACCAAATGCTTCTTAGAATCCTTGGTACCCAACTTCGCGTGAAGGGTATGAAAAACATTGGTAAACTCCGGCACATCTTAGTCCCTTCCTTGTTGCAACATTGTCCACTTTATGTATTTATCCTTATAGCTCCTGACAAGGTAATACTGCTCCTTGATGGCATCCCGAAACAAGTTCTAAGTGGGTGTGGCTAAAAACAGTGATTTCGTACTTTCATCCTTCTGCTCACAGTAGGTTTCCCACCAGTCCTTGAAGTGGGGGGCTGCTTTGAGAAGTGCAAAGGTGATATTTTCCTGGCTGGAAAAATCATGAACGGAAAAATATCCTTCTAGCATATTTAATCATTTATCTACAACGTTTGCATCTATCTAACCCTCAAATATGGGAATGTCAAAGTTAACTTGTACCTTAAAGGGTGTGGCACTTCCAGAGTAGCTGTCGGAAATAGATGCGTCGCCCCTGGGTAGCCGCTGAAGGATCTGGGCAAAGTTGTCCATCATCGCGTTCCTTTGTCTCTCGAGGGATTCCTCGAGCAAGATTTTCATAGGATCTCTTGCCCCCTTGTCTTTCTTTTCATCCGACATGGGAGGCAGTTGGGATTTGCGAGGCTATTCTTGCAAAGGTTCGACCAGTTCAAGCCCTAACTCCTTATATCCCAACCTCGTTGGGGACATGCAAAGAAAAACAGAGAAAGAGCAGACCACTCTGATACCACTAATCTAGATTTAAATAAGAATGCAAAAAATTACATATGTAACCATAAATACAAAGATGCAGTATAAATAACACTTCATTTCATTAATATCAAATACTAGAATATGCTTAGAAACAGAATGGAAGTAAGACTAGCTCAGGGGACAGTAGCTTATCTCTGAGAAGAGATGTGGCAGCTACATGCCTATGAACTGTGTTACAATGAGGCTCAAGGGCCTTTTTATTATTTAACAATAAGAGAAAACCCTAAATAACCAAAACCCTAACCCGAGGAGATGTAACACCAAGAGTTTATGGGCCCCATTGGGGTGAGTTGGACAACCAACTTCCCAGGGTTGCAACTTGGTCATATTATCTCTGTTTGACGCGCATGATAGCCCGTTGGAAAGATCTCTCGAGGAATACGATGGAAAAGATGCTTTTAGATAATAATAATAAAATTGTTGGTGGTATATTTCCAAAAAAAACATCGTTTAGGGCCTCAAAACGACTCTAGAAGTTTAGGACCTGAAAAACTGCTAAAAATAGTAAATTGTGCTACAATTTAGGAAATTGAAAAACTGCAAGAAACAATGGTGGGGGTCCAAGTGGAATTGGCGGGTGGCCACCAATATCCACCTAGATCAATATTTCAAGAGAGATTGTCCTAACATGGATAATAACAAGAAGAGAAAAGGGAAACAACATGCTTCCATAACAGATGTTGAAGACACACAAGAAGGTAAAAGGTGAAAAAGATTTCTTTTACTTTTTTGCTTTGACAGGTTGGTTTGTAGATGATGATGACATGTGGCTAGTAGATAGTGCATCATCAAGGTGCATGACTGGAGAGTTTGGGAATCTTTCAAGCATGACAGAAAGGAAGTTGTCTCAAAGGGTTGAACTAGGAGACAATAACAAATATGCAGTCAAAGGAGTTGGAAAGGCATCCATAGAGATGGATTCTGGTAACAGTATACTTCTCAACAATGTTCATTATGTACTTGGTTTGAAAATAAATCTTGTCTTTGTTTCTTGTTTAGAAGATAAATGAGATAGATTTGATTTTGTGGATGGAAAAGTACTTGTTTGGTCAATGGGCTCTAGTGTAGATGACGCTAGGGATATTGGGATTCATGATGGAAAAATGTATAGACTTGTAATTCAACCAGATCAAGCACTATTACATGACAAAATAAATCCAAGTGGGTTATGGCATCGAAGGTATGGACATCTGTTAGAATATTATATATTACGGAGCAATGGAACACATAAAATATTGCAGAAATATAAACATAGAAAAAACGCACAAAACAAGAGAGACACAGATATACGTGGTTCACCCAGTTTGGGCTACGTCCACCCCGAACAGCCAGTCCTTCCTTTCTATTATCCAGCAAAATGAAGAGACACAACCTACAACAAATTTGCTGTAATATCCTCTGTCTTCTCTCATAGTCTCACTTCTTTGTTTCTTGCTCACACATAGAATACACATCTGTCTCACAGCCTCAAATACAATGCACTCATACAAAGAGAGGGGTTGCCTTATAGGGAAAAAACCCTAAACTAAACATAAGTTCTACCATCAGATCATCTGCCTAATAAACGACCCAGATTGATCCCCCCGGACCCCCCGGACCAATCGGGGGGGGATCGGCCCCCCCGGACCCCCGCGGGGGGGACAAGTCCCCCCCGCCTGGAGGGGTGTACAAAAATTCCTGGGGTATACATCCGGCTGAAACAAAGACCTCTGAACAATCATGCTCCACACACAACAACATCTTCATTTTAGAGCATTTCCTGAGTTAACTTAAATAGTGTGAGGGGTTCCTGAACTACTGATAAATAACGATGGTGTATTCAAAGGTTGTGCTCTTGGGAAGGACATCAAGAAACCATTTCCAAATAGTAACAACAGATCTAAGGAAGCTTTGGACTTGATTCATTTTGATGTATGTGGTTTGATGCTCGTGAAACCTCTTAGTGGTTCATTGTACTATGTGACATTTAGGGATGACTTTTCCCACAAGACATGGATATATCTCTTGAAAACTAAGGATGAGGTATTTGAAAAGTTCTAGGAATTCAAAGTTGAAGTGGAAAACTTGATAGGTAGGAAGATCAAGATACTAAGATCTGAAAGTGGATGAGAATACACCTCAAAGGAGCTTGTTGCTTTCAACAAGAACGCTGCGATTAAGAGGGAGCTAATTATCCCCCATAATCCACAACGGAATGGTGTAGTAGAACGAAAGAAGAAGTCCATTAAAGAATATGTCAAGGAAATGGTGCATGATTTGTACTTACCATTTTTCTTATGGGGGAAGCATCACATAAAACTGTGTACATTCAAAATAGAAGTCCTCATCAGGTTTTAGAAGGTATGACTCTTGAAGAATCCTTCTCTAAAAGGAAGCCATAGATTGGTCACATGAGGATCTTGGGTTGCCTTGTATATGTTCATATTCCTAAATATAAGAGGAACACGCTTGAGCCTTAAGGAAAGAAAGGCATATTTAATGGATACAGTTAATCATTGAAGGAATATGAAGTATACATTCTAGAGCAATGATGAATTGAGGTCAACCAAGATGTCAACTTCGATGAGAAAGTGGCATATTAGAAGTCTAAGGAAGTCTCCATATATTCCTTGGATGAGGTGAAGCAGGAGGCCTCAAGGGAGGAGCATTCAAGTTCTACATAATGTATCGGTAGGCCAGAGGGGCCTCAATATCCAACAAAACTATTTATAGTTCCAAAGATCAAGAAGAGACCAACATGGATTAGATCCACACTAGAAGAGGCAGAAGGGCATTCAGATCTTGATATCACATCTAGAGAGGTGAATAAACCTAAGAGGTTCTATAGATATGTAGCTCTCATGACAAAACTCATAGATGAATAACCTTCCACATATGAAGAAGCAACTAGCCAACATGTTTGGAAGGAAGCAATGAATGAGGAGTACTAATTGATCATGAAAAATTATGTCTGGGAGATTGTGCCAATGCCTTATGGGAGGTTAGTGGTGAATTCCAAGTGGATATACAAGATTAAGCATGTTGCAGATGGTTTTATTGACAAATACAATGTGTAGTTTGTGGCTTCAGGATTCTCCCAGAAAGAGGGAGAATACTATGATGAGGCCTTTGCTCCTGTTGTTAGGCACACCTCTATTAGATCCATCATTTCTCTTGTTGCCTTGTTGGTATGGAAATTGCACCAGATGGATGTAAAGACTGCATTCCTCAATGATGTGATTGAGGAAGAGGTGTACATAGAAGAAACCTCAAGGATTTGAGGTATATGGAAAGGAATCTCATGTTCTTAGGTTGAATAAGGCCTTGTATGGATTGAAGCAAGCTCCAAGAGCTTGGTATGCTTGTATTGACAATTATCTGACAAGATTGGGATTTACCAAGAGTAAAGCTAATCCAAACCTTTACTTTAAAGTTGTGAATAATGCACCTTTTATCTTATTGTTATATGTTGGTGACTTGTTTTTGACAAGTGCCAAGCCTCTTATCATTTAGTGCAATAAGAAATTGGCTTCTGAGTTTGATATGAAGGATGTTGGGTTGATGCACTACTACTGGAATTAGAAGTATGACAGAAACCTAGTGAAGTCTTCCTTGGTCAAGGAAAATATGTGTTAGAGATCCTTCAAAGATTTGTTATGATGGATTGCAAATCCATGTCAACTCCCATGGTGACTAACTTGAAGAAGTTAAGAGGCTCCAACTCCAGATTGGTAGATCCATCTATGTACCGCCAACTTATTGGTTCGTTGATGTATTTGGTTAACACCAAGGTAGACATATGCTTTGTTGTAAACATATTGAGCCAGTTCCAGGTTGAACCAAGACATGAGTATCATATTGCAACAAACCACATTTTGAGATATTTCCATGGTTATTGAATTGTGGCTTGAGATTTGTTGCAAACAAGGATGTATAGATTCAAGGATACACAGATGTTGATTGAGTAGGAAGTGCTAAGGATAGGAAGAATACCTCGTGAGTATGCTTCAGTTTGGGACCCACTATGACATTGTGGAAGAGCAGGATATAGAGGTCGATTGCACTCAACATTGTTGAAGTATAGTGCATCACAACTAATGAGGCTCATACCAAAGCAATATGGTTTCGAAAGTTGTTTGCAGGATTGTTTAGCCAAGAATTGGAAGCAACGGTGATACATTGCGATAATCAAAGTTGTGTGAAACTTTCAGAATCCCATGTTCCATGATAGGTCAAAGCATATTGATATCAATTACCACTAGATATGTGACATGATGCATAGGAGAGTAGTAAGGCTCGAGTACATCTCCACCGATGAGTAGACAACTGATGCTCTATCGAAGTTGTTACTGAGAGACAAGTTCATGTACTTTAGAGACAAGTTGGGGCTCGTAGAGATTACCCCTCTTGTTGAGAGGGAGTGTTGATATGTCTACACCATGGATGGACATTATCTCAAAAGGGAGCATGTGTCCAATAGATTGAGAGGGATTAATAGGTAGTGTTGAATGTGTCTCTTAGAGGAGGACCGAGATCACACATCGGGAATGGTAGAGTGAGGTTCTGGACCCTGATCACACACCAAGCATGGTGGAGTGAGGTACTTTATCATCTCGACCCTGATCACACACCAAAGGGGTAGAGTGAGGTCCTGGACCCTGATTACACACCAGTTAAGGTGGAGTGAGGTCCTTTTAGTATCTAAACCCAATTACCAACCAAGAAGGAGTTGAGTGAGGTCTTGGCTCAAAGTGCTCGCTAAGAAGGGTGAGTGAGTGCTTACTAGTTGAGTGTCTCAACATTTTGGCCTAGGTAGAGGCCATGGGATTCAAGTACTAATAACTCTAGAGGAGCAAGTCCTGATATGTTGATGACATTGCCATGGGTTTGGTACCACCCCAAATATAGCCATTAGTATATCTTGATAATAGATGATGATGCTAGTAATGATGGATAACCTTTTCCTTTAGAGAAATTTGTTCAATTTGAGAACATCTATGACAATGATTATGCATATCGCCCTAGTTAAGAGGGATAGTTGAATTTGTAACTATGGTCTGGTCACTTGATGTAATTGTATTTATCATTGTAAAGCATATTTAGAGTCAAAGGAAATTGATTTCAAGTCAAAGTTCCATTGCGACTTTTTAAAGATGAAAATTTGAATTTTTTAAATGTAAATTTTTGCTCCAAAAGTGACAAGTTGTCCCTGGCCAAGAGACACACCCATTCACTCTAGATAAACTATTATATAAAGGTGATTGAACCTCCTCTATTTGGGATTCACATTCTTACGCACAAGACAATTTCTAGGCATGCAAGCGAATGACAAGAAAGATGAAGAAGAGGGCTTGGATTTCTCCCTTCTCTCTCTCTTTCTAGAAAATTGCATGTGTGGATTGATCTCTCTCTGTGATTCACTTTTTTCTTGGGAAACTATTGTAGGGGACAAAATTTTTGGGTAACTGGGGCAACTATTGCAAGGCCAAAATTTTGGGGCAATTGGTGTTGGAAAATGTAACTAGTTTCAGTTTTCATAATTTGTTATTGTACTCATGTCAATATGTATATCTTATGTAACAAACAAAATAAGAAAGAAAAAATATTATTTTAGAGCTTGGGTTTCATACTTCTTGTTGGTTTCATACTTCTTGTTGATGGTCTTCTAGATAAAAGCATGTTCTTCATGATTCTAGGGTTTGTTAGGTCATAGGTTTTATTGTCATGAGTTTAGAGAGTTAATATCATGATTATAAGACCCATTTGGGCAAGATTTGCCTTGTAAAAGAATTTATTTTAAGTCAAAGAAGTTAAAATAAGCCTCCTAGCACAAGTTAGCACAAAGAGGGGTATTCTACCCAACCAAAAGAGTATAAATAGAAGTTGTTTGAATTCATTTGCTAAATATTTCAATCTATAATCAAGGAGCATCTAAAGTGAAAAGATCATGAAGAGGGCCAAGAAGAGAAATGAAGAAGGAAGCAAAAGCTAGAAGGGAGGAAAGTCAAAATTTCCCTAATTTTATCTCACACATGCGAAGTAGTTATGCCACTGCAAGGGGTTGAAGTTGTAGACCAAACCGTCAGTCCAAAATCTTGCTGTTGGGGGCCAAAATTCCGAGTTTGGTGCAATTCTAGAAGGATTTGTCTCTCGTTGACTTGGTTTGACTTTGACATAATTGGAGGGTCCTTTTGGAGGGTTGACTTGGTGCAAGGAGGAGGCTTTGGTCTTATGGTTTGGGTCTTTTTTGTCTCATTTGAAGTAGGTTCTTTAAGAAGAGAAGAGAATTTATGGGTTTTCCCATGGCTTGGAGCCTAATTTTTGTGTCCATTGTCTTTATTGTTTTTATCTTGATATTTCTTTGATGAAAACATATAATAATAAAAAAAAAAGATAAATAAAGTTCACAAGCAAATAAATGAGAAATTGAATTAATAACTTCCATACTGCATTCTCCAACAACTAGCTATTGCAGGAAGGTCAGAATTATGAGTTAGATAGGTAGAGCGAAGTGCAAGTTTAGTTTGGATGACTTGACTTGGAGGAAAAGACTAAGTTTGACTATAGGTCTAGGTGTGTCTCTCATTGAACAAGAAGGATTTGTCTATTGAAAAAGGTTGTTGGGTTTTTCCCCTTTGTGGGTTTTCCCAAGGTAAATCTTGTCTTGTTTTATGTGTTGTGATATCTATTGTTCCATGTTCTTTATGGTTGAATTTATGAAGTATAATTGTTGAATGATATATTGGAATAAGTTAAAAGAAAATCTACATCAAAAGTAATTATCATAATTTCAGAAATATTATGCTAACCCTAATTGCACAAAGAAAATCAACAAGACTTTGGCTTACAAAAATTACTCACTAATAGAAATTTACTTAAACATGGAATCCAAGGTCCTTCAATATGCACGTATGCAAAGAAAGAAATGAAACTATTTCTCACCTCTTCTTATCTTCCAAGTTTATAAAGAAAGTCTGCTACTTTAAAGGATCTATCCCAAATGTTTATATGGCCTACTGAGATACCAACCTATTTCTTAGTTAGAAGAAGGCTTATGTAGGGCCTTTTCACTAGCAAACCCATTCTCAAAAGAATATGGCAATACGACACTAGGTACATATGTTGGAAAATCTAGTCGACTTGAAAGAAAAGTATTTTTTAGGACATTTCCTCTTGCACAAATCTCTTGCTAAAAAAGTAATATATCTCTTGGTGGAACATCTAATACTAAAGGCGTCTCATTTGATCTTCCACAAAACTTGGATAGACTAGAACACAGATGGCTCTCGTCCCTCAATATAATTCCCAAGAAATCACCTGCTTCCTCTTCCTTTCATGCATGGAAGTTACATCTCCCCACTCAAGAATTTGAACATTGGATCCAATATTAGAATCATCATATCATTTTATTTTATGGTGCTTCTAAGAACAACCAAGGGTGACAAGCTGTGGAGGGTGGGGTTCATTGTATTAGGCCCCAAAGGAATATAATAACTTGCATATTTGTGGAGCTTGAGTGAACTTTTAATGACCAGGTAGAAGCATGTGTTGTACTCTAGGGAATCAAGTAGGCAAGAGTACCAAATCTTCAATAGATAAAAATTACTAGGGAGACCTCTTTGATAATCATGAATCTATATTACCATGCTCTACCAAGCAATGGAAAATTGAAAAACATATTCATGAGAATCAATCACACTCTTAAGAACCTTTGGGAAATCAAAGTGATCCATTTCCTCTATTAAAATAACAAAAGAGAAAATCTATTGGCAAATTAGGCAATATGTCACCTAGTTATAACTTCTTTAACTAATGTTTAGGGTGCTTATACACCCATTTTCTAACCACGGTTAAATTCTAACCCACAAAGACTCAGTCAGTGGCATGACAAGTGGGTTCATTCATGACTTTTTATTGCAATTTAAGTCCCACACAGACTCGTAATACATTTGTAATCTAACTTTCTCTTGGTAGATCTCTCCACTCCCCTACTTGGACATATCACAAACAAGTAAGCCTTGTCTGAAATCAACACAGTGGGATGATGTCAACATGGCTTAATTTGACATGATCCTCTATTAATTCATTGTCAGTTATTGGGTTCATGTTATTCACCACTCTGTTGCATGTAATTTGTAGAGCTTCTATTATACTTGCTCACCATTGGGCCTGCAACAAAATCAAAACATTCCACCACTTGTTGTGCTCATAGGCCTATCCTTAATCACTTATATCCCAACTTTGCTGGGGAAATGTATAGAAAAACAAAGAAAGAGCATTTCGCTCTAATACCACTGATCCAAATTTATGATGGGAGGAAATTAAATACAGATATAAATAAAAAGACAAAGATACAACAAAAACAAAACTCCAATTCATTAATAACAAAGTACCGAAAAATTGTTTACATGTAGAATGGAAATAGACTAACTCAGGTGATGGTAGCTTATCTCTGAGAAGAGATGTGGTGGCTAAATGCCTTCTGAACTATGTTACAATGAGGATCAAAGGACTATTTATTATTAAGAAATAATGGAAAACCCTAAACATCCAAAAACATAACCCTAGTAGATTAAGTGCCAAAAGTTTGTGGGCCACGTTGGGGTAAATTGGTACATCAGCTTCTCGGGGTTTTAACTTTGTCATACAATCTCCGTTTGACATGTGCAATGCCCCGGTAGAAAGATTTATTCGAGGACTACAAATTTTGATTGCAAACCCTTGGTATAAAACTTGGGTTTGCTCATTTTCTATAAAAAAATGTCGTTTAGAGCCTAAAAACGGTTCCAGATGTTTAGGACCCAAAAAATTGCGAAAAATAGTAAATTGTGCTACAATGAAGGAAATTGAAAGAAACAATAGTGGGGGTCCAAGTGGAATAGGTTGGTGGCCACCAATATCCACCTGGATCAGTATTGGAAGGCCAAAAGGTCCTTGAGATGCAACAAAACCAGTGATAGTTCCAAAGATTAAGAAGAGACCAGTATGGCTTAGATTCACACTGGAAGAGGTAAAAGTACAAGCAACTCCTGATAGCATATCTAGAGAGGTGAAGAAACCTAAGAGGTTCTCTAGCTATGTAGCTCTCATGAAAAAACTCATTGATGAATAACCTTCCACATATGAAGAAGAAACTAGCCAACAAGTTTGGAATGAAGCAATGAATGAAGAGTACCAATTGATCATGAAATATGATGTTTGGGAGATTGTGCTAAGGCTTGAAGGGAAGTTAGTTATGAATTCCAAGTGAATATACAAGATTGAGCATGTTGCAGATGCTAGTATTGGCAAATACAACGTGCAGTTTATGTCTAGAGGATTCTCCCAGAAAGAGGGAGAAGACTTTGACGAGACCTTTACTTTAGTTAGCAGGTACACCTCTATTAGATCCATCATTTCTCTTATTGCCTTGTTGGTATGGAAATTGCACCAGATGGATGTAAAGACCACATTCCTCATTGGTGTGATTGTGGAAGAGGTGTACATAGAATCAACCTCAAGGATTTGAGGCATATGGAAAGGAATCTCATGTTTGTAGGTTGAAGAAGGCCCTGTATGGACTCAAGCAAGCTCCAAAAGCTTGGTATGCTTATATTGGCAGTTATATGACGAGATTGGGATTTACCAAGAGCGAAGCCGATCCAAACCTTTACTTTAAAGTTGTGAAGAACACAACTTTGATCATAATATAATTATATGTTTATGACTTGTTTTTAACAAGTGCCAAGCCTCTTAGCATTTAGTGCAAGAAGTAGTTGGCTTCTGAGTTTGATATGGAGGATTTTGGGTTGATGCACTACTACTTGGAATTAGAAGTATGAAAGAAACTTGGTGAAGTATTCCTTGGTCAAGGAAAATATGAGTTAGATATCCTTCAGATATTTGGTATGATGGATTGCAAATCCATGGGGAATCTCATGGCGACTAACTTGAAGAAGTTAAGAGGATCCAAGTCCATATTGGTAGATCCATATTTTTACTAATGGTTGATAGGTTCGTTGATGTATTTGGTTAACACCAAGGAGGACATATGCTTTGTTGTAGAGTACATTAAAACTAATGAGGCTTGTATCGAAGCAGTATGGCTCCAAAAGTTGTTTGCAAGATTGTTTAGCCAAGAGTTGGAATCGATGGTGATACATTGCGATAATCAAAGTTGTGTGGAACTTTTAAAGAATCTTGTGTTCCATGATAGGTCAAAGCATATTGAGATTAAGTACCACTACATTCATGACATGGTGTATAGGAGAGAAATAAGGCTTGAGTACATCTCCACCGATGAGCAGACCACTGATGTTCTGACGAATTCGTTGTTGAGAGATAAGTTCATGTACTTCAGAGAAAAGTTGGGCTTGTGGAGTTTATCCCTCTCGTTGAGAGGGAGTGTTGATATATCTACAATATGGATGGACATTCTCTCGAAAGGGAGAATGGATCCAAGAGACTAAGAGGGATCAACTGGATGTGTTGAATCTGTCTCTTGGAGGAGGACCCTGATCACACCCTGGGAATGGTGGAGTGAGGTCCTAGACCCTGATCACACACTAGGAATGGTGGGGTGAGGTCCTATAGAATTTGGACCTTGATCACACACTAAAAAGGTGGAGTGAGGTACAAGACCTTGATAATACACTAGGTAGGGTGGACTGAGGTCCTTTTAGTATCTAGAGCCGATCACCAACCAGGAAGGGATTGAGTGGGGTCTTGGCCCAGAGTGCTCACTAGGAAGGGTGATTGAGTGCTTAATAGTTGAGGGTCTCGACATTTTGGCCTAAGTAGAGGCCATGGGATTCAAGGACCAATCACTCTAGAGGAGTGAGTCTAGATATGTTGATGACATTGCCATGGGTGTGGTACCAACCTAGATATGGCCACTAGCAGATGCTGATAATAGATGATGATGCTGGTAATGATGGATAACCTTTTTCTTTAGATAAATTTGTTTAATTTGAGAACATCTATGATAGTGATTATGAATACCTTCCTAATTAAGAGTGGGTGTTGAATTTTTAAGTATGGTTGGTCTTCATATTGTACTTTTCGTCATTTGATGTAATTATATTTATCATTGTAAAGCATATTTATAAATGCTTGAGTCAAATGAAATTTTATTTTGATTCCAAGTATCATTGCGACTTTTTAAAGATGAAAGTTTTTTGAAATGTATATTTTGGCTCCAAAAGTTACAAGTCAAATTCCCTCCAAGTCAAGTCGGGCCTGGCTAAGAGACACGTCAATTCACTCTAGACAGAGTACTATATAAAGGAAACTTGACCTCCTCTATTTGGGATTCACATTCTCACACATAAGACAGTTTCTGGGCAAGCAAGCGAAGGACTAGAAGGACTCTAGAGGAGTGAGTCCTGATATGCTAATTACATTGCCATGGGTTTGATACCACCTCACATATGGTCACTAGTGGATGTTGATAGTATAAGATGATGATGGTAATGATGGATAACCTTTTTCTTTAGAGAAATTTGTTTAATTTGAGAACATCAATGACAGTGATTATGAAAATATTCCTAGTTGAGCCGGAGTGTTGAATTTGTAACTATGGTTGATCTTCAAAATGTACATTTGGTCACTCGATTTAATTATATTTATCATTGTAAAACATATTTATAATTGGTTGAGTTAAAGGAAAAATTATTTTGAGTCAAAGTCCCATTGCGACTTTTTAAAGATGAAAATTTGAAATGTAAATTTTGGCTCAAAAAATGACAAGTCGACTTCCTTCCGTCAAGTCAACCCTGGCCAAAAGACATGTCCGTTCACTCTAGACAAA
Source organism: Pinus taeda (assembly GCA_000404065.3). Classification (NCBI taxonomy): domain Eukaryota; kingdom Viridiplantae; phylum Streptophyta; class Pinopsida; order Pinales; family Pinaceae; genus Pinus; species Pinus taeda. Next base: position 124,612 of record APFE031419647.1, read on the forward strand.
CTAATATATAAAGGCGACTCAACCTCCTCTATTTGGGATTCACATTCTCACATACAAGACAGTTTCTGGGCAAACAAGCGAAGGATAAAGTAGGACAAAGAAGAAGGTTTGGATTTCTTCCTTATCCTTCTATCTCTAGAAATTCGCACGCGTGGATTGATCTCTCTCTCTATGGTTCACAATTTTCTTGGGAAATTGTTGCAAGGGGCTGAAAATTTTGGGCAACTAGGGCAACTATTGATAGGCCAAAACTATGGGGCAATTGGTGTTGGAAAATGTAACTAGTTTTGGTCTTCATAATTGTTATTGTACTCATGTCAATATGTATATCTTATGTAACAAAAAAAAGAAGAAAGAAAAAGTATTATTTTAGAGCATGGGTTTCATGCTTCTTGTTTATGATATGCTAGGTAAAAGCATGTTCTCCATGATTCTATGGTTTGTTAGGTCATAGGATTTATTGTCATGAGTTTAGAGAGTCAACATGTGATTATAATACCCATTTGTGCAATATGTACCTTGTAAAATAATTTATTTTGAGTCAAATAAGTTAAAATAATACTCTTAGCACAAGTCGGCCTTGCTAAAGACAAGTCACCTCAAAGAGGGGTATTCAACCCAACTAGAAGAGTATAAATAGAAGTTGTTCGACCTCATTTGCTCACCAATTTGATTTGTAATGAAGGAGCTTGACCTGAAGTGCGAAGATCAAGAAGAAGGCCAAGAAAAGCAAGGAAGATGCAAAGAAAAGTTGCAAGGGAGGAAAATTTAAGTTTTTCCCTAGCTTTCTCTCACACGTGTGAAGTAAATGTGTTGTTGTAGGAGGCTGAAGTTGTAAGACAAATTGTATGTATGAAATCTTGTTTCTGGGGACTGAAATTATGAGTTTAGTGCAGTCGTGGAAGGATTTCTCTCTCGTTGACTTGGTTTGTCTTTGATCTAATTAGAGGGTATTTTCGAAGGGTTGACTTGGTGCAAGGAGGAGGCTTTAGTCTTGTGGTTTGGGTCTTGGTTGTCTCATTTGAAGCAGATTCTATAAGAAAAGAGACTTTCTAGGTTTTCCCGTAGGAGGGGTTTTGCCTTGCCTTGCCTTGGAGCCTAATTTTTGTGTCCATTATCCTTATATTTTCCTCTTGATACTTGTTTGATGAAGATATATAATAAATAAACACAAGAAAATAAATAAAGTTCACAAGAATATATTAAGGAATAAGGAGAAGTTGAATTATTTGTTGCCATATTACATTCTTCAATAACTCGCTATTGTAGGAAGGCCGAAATTTTGGGTCAGACATGCAAAATGAAATGCAAGATTAGTTCGGATGACTTGACTCTGAGGAAAAGACCAAGTTTGACCATAGGTCTAGGTGTGTCTCTCATTGAACAAGAATAATTTCTTATTGAAAAAGTTTGTTGGGTTTTTCCCCTTTGTGAGTTTTCCCAAGGTAAATATTATTTTGTTTTATGTGTTGTGATCTCTACTGTTCGACTGTTCTTTATGGTTGAATTTATGAAGTATAATTGTTGAATGATATATTTGAATAAGTTAAAAGATGATATACATCAAAAGTAATTATCATAGTTTCAGAAATATTATGCTAACCCTAATGGCACTAAGAAAATCAATAGGACTTTGGTTCACAAAAATTACTCACTGATGAAATTTTTAAACATGGAATCCAAGGTCCTTCAATATGCACCCTATGCAAAGAAAGAAATCCAACTATTTCTCACCTCTTCTGATCTTGCAAGTTTACAAAGTAGGTATGCAACTTTAAAGGATCTATCCCAAAGATTTATATGGCCTACTCAAATACCAACATATTTCTTAGCTAAAACGAGGCTTATGTAGGGCCTTTTCACCAGTAAATCCCTTCTCAAAAGAATATGGCAATCCCTCCCTAGGTAGATATGTTGGAAAATCTAGTTGGCTTGAAACACAAGTAGCTTTTAGGAAATTTCCTCTTGCACAAATCTTGTTGCTGAAAAGGTAATATCTCTCTTGGTGGAATATCTCAATACGAAAGGCGTCTCATTTGATCTTCCACAAAGCTTGGATATACTAGAACACATATGGCTCTCCTCCCTTAATTTAATTCCCGAGAAAGCACCCACTTCCTCTTCTTTGATGGTGTTTCGAAGAACAACCTATGGGTTGCAAGCTGTGGGGGGGAGGGGTTCATTTATTAGGGCCCAATGGAATATAAGAATTTGCATACTTGTGGAGCCTTTAACAACCACGTAGAAGTGCATGTCATACTCTAGGACATCAAGTAGGCGAGAGTACCAAAGCTTCAACAACTAAAAATTACTGGGGACTCCTCTTTAATCATCATAAATCTATATTACCATGCTCTACCAAGCAATACTAGATTACAAACATATTCATGAGAATAAAACACGCTCTTAAGAACCTTTGGGAAAAAAAACGATCCATGTCCTTTGTCAAAGTAAGAAAAGAGAAAACCAATTGGAAAATTATGCAATATGTCACCCAATTATAACTTCTTTAACCAATGTTTAGGGTGCTTATGTACCATTTGCTAATCATGGTTAAATTCTAACTCACAAAGTCTCAATCAATGGCATGACAAACGGGGTTCATTCATGAGGTTGTGTTGCAATTTAAGTCCCACACAGGTTCATAATACATTTGTAATATCACTTCCTCTTGGTAAATCTCTCCACTCCCCTGCTTGGACATATCACATACTTGTAAGTCCTATTTGAAATCAACGCAGGGAGATGATTTCAAGATGGGTTAATTTGGCACGATACTCTATTAATTCATTGGTAGCTATTGGGTTCATGTTATTCACCACTTTGTTGCATGTAGTTTGTCGAGCTTATATTATCTTTGCTCACCATTGGGCCTGCAACAGAATCAAAGCATTCCATGACTGTCTTATATCACCACTTGTTGTGCTCATGGGCATGTCCTTAATCACTTTTAATTTTTTTTCTATAGTTTCCATAAATCGACATTTAAAATTCAACATCTACTCCTCATGATGGCACAATCATTCAAGAGTAATGCCCAAGATAATTTTCTATCTCAAAGGGAGGAGATTGAAGGAAAACAACATGAAATAATTCAATTGCAAATTTAACAAGGATATATCTCCTCTAGTTTGACAACTGCAATGGAGATTTTAATCTCCCATGGGCAACAAATATAGAAAATGAAGGATGAAATTTAGGCCCTTAGAGCTTAAATTGAAGACTTAATGCTTCTAATGCAATTGACACAACTCTAAGACTCCTCTGCAAACTAAGACAATGCTTCTCCACGAGTTTTGGATTTGAATAACTCTCCCTAGCCAAAACTTTCTCTAGGTTGGATCAACAATTCTCCTAATTAGAATGCATGCAAGTCAAAAGTTTGTAAAATTTTGGAAGTTTTTTATTTGGTATAATTCTATAAATCATGAGGATGAATCATCTAGACAATTATTATATATAAAAACTAGACTCCTAGTCTCTCTAAATAAACATAGTTGCTTGGCAATTTTGATGTAATTCTGGTTTGCTATTGCGCCCCATGTGCATATTTATGATAATGTAATTTTAATGGTTATGGTTTTATTTGAAAAAAAATGTATAATTACAACAAAACTTGTTTGCCCACCAATGAGATGTTGTCACCGCGATTGCGTGAAACTTAGTCAAGCTTGGACACCTCTTGAGATACTTATTTCCCCCATAGGTGGATCCCACCCTTAGCCCCCTCTCCATGAGGTTTGAATCTAAAACCTAATAGGGACTAAACCCCATAGAAACCAACTAGACTATACCTCATGGGTGACTATTTATCAACTTTCTATACCAATCCAAATTTGAAATTGACGTGTGAGATGTAAACTAGTTAATCCCCATTAAATCACTATTTCAAATCCCATGTAGAGGATTTGGAGATAGAGCCACCTATGAGAGATAAAAAATATTCCACATGACATCTAGACTAGATTAACTCTCCATAATCTTGATCTTCCATACAACCTAAACTCAATCTAATTAAAACAAAAGAAAAAAGCTCCAAAAAAGCTAAAATTTAATTATTCAATACAAAATACAATTAAAAATTAAAATATGAGTTGTCTTTAGTTTGACTTTTTGGACTTTCGGGAACTGAAGGTGAAATCTTAATTTGTGTTATTTAAATTGGTTTTTTTGACTGTATATATGGATTCAACACCGTGAAAAACCCTATAGCACTTTGATTGTGCAAGGTTACCCCATCAAATTTGCGATTTCAATAAATTCCTTCTGGATTTTAGAGAAATTAGACCGGAAAAACCCACCAGAAAAACTTCCAAAAAATCTCACTACAAACGACTCCATTAAAATATATTGCATAATACTATTTTTCAATGCAAAATAAATTCCTTTCCACGCCAAAAAAATTGAATTATTCATTGCAAAATACAAGTGGTGCCGAAAAAAATTCAAATACAACCTTTAAATGCGATATGAATTCGCATCCGGTGACCTTTTCTACCAACTTTGACCTTTAATATATTTTTAAGGAATATAATATTAATTAATTTTATATTTTATTTGATGGCTACGTTTCCAAAACCACAATTTAAGGAATATAATATAAATATATATTCCTCATTTAATGGATATATTATAGTTATATATGTTTTATTTGATGGCGACGTCCCGAAATCCCAACTTACGGATATAACAAAGTTAAATAATTTATTATTTATTTATTTTTTTTTTTTTTTTTTTTTTTTTTATTTTTTTTTTATTGATGTTTACGTTCCCTACAAAAACAATAAAGGCATGCGTTTGAGAATTAAAAAGGGTAATTCCGTGAGGCTTTAAAGAGGTACTGATATATTCTACTTTTACACGAGATAGACTGTTCATTCGCTAACACGACATAGACTGTTCATTCGCTAATTCATCAATGGAAGGCAATCTCAACAACGACAACAACAGCGGTAGCACCAGTCGGAGGCCTACTACCTCGATAGATAGCCGCGGCTCTGCCATGAACAACAGTGGAATGGAGGTCGATCCTAATTGGAGAATAAGTTTTCCTGAGAATTCCCGCGTGAAGATTATCGATAAGATGTATGTGTATGCATTCAATTTTAGTGTGCTGCAGATTAAGGTTAATGCTCAAACAAAAAAATGAGTATGCATTCAATTTATATGTGCTGCAGTTAAGGCTAATGCTCAATCAAAAAAAATACGAATAAGCCTATTAATTTCAATAGAATAGTCTTGTGCGGGGTGGTAGTAATTGCTATTAGTTTAAATGGTTAGTGTTTTTTTTTAAGTTTTACCATGCCAATGCCTCTGTCTCGCATTTGTTCGATTTCTTTTTCCGGTCTTTAACTGCTAGATTGTTTTTAAAATTGAATTACATTTTGTCTTTGGTGGAGGCTAATAAAAATTTCAGTTCAATAATTTATAAATTTCAAGAAACAACTAGAAAAAGAATTAAAAAAGGTTTACTATTAATATCTGAAACATGGGAGCTTTTATGCTTTTTCTTATTGGGGTATAATCCTCTAGCACCAAATTGTTCTTCTGTCATCTGCTAGCAGACTTGGATGGTATGAACACCCTCAATGTGTTTATTGTTAATATCTGAAAGATGAGAGCTTTTATGCTTTTTCTTATTGGGGTATAATCCTCTAGCACCAAATTGTTCTTCTGTCATCTGCTAGCAGACTTGGATAGTTGCATGTCTGATTATCCATCTTGAAATAACTCTCCGATCATGCACATTGAATTGTCACCAATTATAGCTGTTGGGCAAACTTTGAATGAAGATGCTAGAATACTACGTTCGTTGTTATCTCTTACAATGGGCGTGAGAACATACAGGTTGGCTTTCATGGACTTTTTGGGAGAGGAAGCTCACATTTGGCTTCCCATTCCCTGCTTGCGATTTTGTAATGATGTATCCTGTTATGTGCATTAATGAAGGGAAACTGATATGCATCCCTTTTGCATCACATGTTAAAGCAATTTCTGCTGTTATTTTGGCGTGCAGAATCCAAATCAGCGAAGGCAGGGCAATCTAATACTGAACAGAAATTGAAATTGTCACCATGCTTATCTGTTGAAAATACTGAGAGAGGGTGAATCAATATTTTTTCAAGTGTTCTATTACAGTTAAGATTTTATCATAAGTTGAACTAGAAATATAAGAAATAGAAGAAAAAAAACTAATTTTATCAATAAAGATAGTGAAGACTCCAATCCTTTTTTCCAAAAATAGTTCAGGCTCCAACCTGTACCACAAAATCTCCAACCTTTTCAAGGCGCTGACCTTGAATGAGGACTCCAATCCTCAAATATAAATTCAGCCTACAACCTTGAACACATATTTTTTCAAACTTTTACCAAAAATACTGCTTCAAGATGTCATCTTAGTGGCTCCAAGATGCTCTCTAAAGTCTGCTCCAAAGATACTTTACGAGTTGCTCTAATTGGTCTTCAAAGTCTGCTTCAAGAAGGACTGCAATGTCTGCTCCATATTTGCTTCAAGAGGCTGCTCAAAAAGTCTTCAAATATCTTCCAAGAAGCTCTTCAAGTCCAACCTTGAACAAATGTTTTTTCAAACTTTTACCAAAAACACTGCTTCAAGATGTCATCATAGTGGCTCCAAGATGCTCTCGAAAATCTGCTCCAAAGATACTTTACGAGCTGCTCCAATTGGTCTTCAAAGTCTGCCTCAAGAAGGACTAAAATATCTGCTCCATATTTGCTTCAAGAGGCTGCTCAAAAAGTCTTCAAATATATTCCAAGAAGCTCTTCAAGTATGCTTAGGGAGATCTCTGATCCTGCTTCAAATGTCACTTGAAATCTGATCTATGGTATGTTTCAAAAAGACTTCAAGGTCTGATACAGATCTGCTCCAAATTGTCTTCAAGGAAGCTCTAGGAAGGCTGCTCAAAAGTCGCCCAGGTCTAAATAACTCAAAGGGGTCTCCATTGAATGCTCTAGAATCCTTCCAAAATGTGTCCTCAAATGTCTCCAAAATATGCTTGAAACCTGAGGCAAATAGGGGGCCAAAATTATATCTTCAAGGGGACGATCTGCAGGCCTATATTAGACCTCAGAAATCTTCAAATTGCAGGGTTGAGATTTCCTCAGATAGGGCCAAGTCTGCACTAATGACAGGCCAGGGTTTGTTGCTATCTCAGGCTGAGTTTATCCCTCTTCCACAGGCCGAATTACAGGCAGAGAATAGGCTGAGTTTTTGCAAACAAGAGGACGAGTTTTGCTCCAAATTTCTGTTCCAAATTCTTGATAAAAAAAATCACCAAGAAAATCATAAAGGGGTCTCCATTGAATGCTCTAGAATCCTTCCAAAATGTGTCCTCAAATGTCTCCAAAATATGCTTGAAACCTGAGGCAAATAGGGGGCCAAAATTATATCTTCAAGGGGCCGATCTGCAGGCCTGTATTAGACCTCAGAAATCTTCAAATTGCAGGGTTGAGATTTCCTCAGATAGGGCCAAGTCTGCACTAATGACAGGCCAGGGTTTGTTGCTATCTCAGGCTGAGTTTATCCCTCTTCCACAGGCCGAATTACAGGCAGAGAATAGGCTGAGTTTTTGCAAACAAGAGGACGAGTTTTGCTCCAAATTTCTGTTCCAAATTCTTGATAAAAAAAATCACCAAGAAAACCATAAACCAAGAACTGTAATCAGCAACCAAAAGCCTTCTTCAACTTGTCCTAGGGTTCATGAGATATGAACTGAATTGCCTCTATGTTTCTTGTTTTCTGCTTTCATGGACTAATGGTCAAATGAGGTCGAATAGACCCTAATTTATCTCTGAACTCAAGCTTTTGTGATTCATAATGTTTAGAGAAATAGCTCTTCTGTATCAATCACATGCACATTTTGGGGTCGATGTGTTTCGAACCAACCAATGTGGTTCATCGTCAGGACAGAAAAATGAAGAGAATCTGATAAGTTGTTGGATCAGATTCTCTTCATCTTTTTGTCTTGACGATGAACCATCTAGAAGAGCTATTTCTCTAGACCCTTATTTATACTGGTCTAGTCACATGAATTTGACCATAAGAGGGCCAACTTGATCATATGGAGGCCGAATTGTCTTGGGTGGCAAAATTTGGTTTTTCTTCTTGAAAAATTTTTCTCTTTAACAAGGAGGAATTAGGAGGCATGCAAATGCTTGTTGGAAAGGGATTAAAGTCCTCTACAAGCCTATGTAATTTTCTTCTTGAGTTGAACATTCCTTTGACATCAATAACAAATATTTTTCCAACAATATCCCCCTTTGTTATTGATGCCAACATTGTCCTCATATGCTACTCCCCTTGTCATTGTGTTGTCCCCCTTGTCATTGTGCTACTCATCTTGTTATGATGCTGCTCCCCTTGTCATATTCTCCCCCTTTGACATTAGCATAGGGAAGCTCTAATGGGATGCAAGAGAGATGACCCCCATCTTTTGACGAAGATATTCAAATGCTTCTAGAGGTAGGGGTTTTGTAAAGATGTTTGCAATCTGTTCCTTAGTGTTGACATATTCCATTTTGATGTTTTGCTTTGCAACTTGTTCTTGGAGAAAGTGGTACTTGATTGGGATATGTTTTGTTTTTGAATGCATGACTAGATTTTTTGAGAGGCTGATTGCACTGGTATTGTCATAGTAGATGGTGATAGGTTAATTTGTTTCTATATTGACACCTTTCAAGGCTTCCTTCATCCATAGGATTTGTGTACAACAATTTGTTGTTGCTATATACTTGGCTTCAGTTGTGGAGAGAGATATAGATATTTGTTTCTTACTTAATTAAGATACAAGATAGTCTCCTACGAAGAATGCATTCCCACTGGTGCTTTTCAATCATTAATGCTTCTTGCCTAGTCTGCTTCAGTATATGTTTTTAAGGTAACGTTTGTGCTCTTAAGATACTATAGTCCAAAATCAAGAGTGCATCAGGTATTTGAGTATTTATTTTCCAACTAGCATGTGAGATTCTTTAGGAGCTGATTGGAATCTTCCTACCATTCCTACTACCTACATGATGCTTGGTCGCGAAGCTGTCAAATATAAGAGACCACCAATCATTGATTTGTAATGATTTGCATCCACCATAGGAGATTCGTCATCCTTACTTAGCTTGCAATCTATAGTGATAGGTGTGCTTACAATAGCACATTCTTCCATCCCAAATCGCTTAAGCATATCCCTGAGATATTTTGCTTGTGATATGAACAGTCTTGCTTTGGTTTGAGTTACTTGAAGTCCAAGAAAGTGAGACAACTATCCAATCATTGACATTTCAAATTCTTTTGACATACCTTGGGCAAATTTGTGCCTCATTTCATCATTGTTGCTCCCAAAAAACAAACTCATCCACGTATACTAGTGTGGTTAGAGATTGTCTTTGTCCATCTTCAGGTAAAGGTTGCTTCTTGCAACTGCTTTCTTGAATCCTTGTTATTGAAGATAATGATCAAGTCTAGCATACCAAGCTCTTGGAGCTTGTTTTAATACATATTGCTATTGGATGGTGGGGGTGGCATGGTTGGTGTTGCTTCATCATCATCTCTCAGAAGTTCTGTTTGCAATTCTTCTATGTGTAGAGCACCATCCTCCAAATTATCTTCCTCTAGATTGTTGTCCCAAGTTTTATATGATGTATCCTCACGACCCCGATCATAATAATGACTCAACAACCTCAAGTTGTAGTGCACATAAACCAAGCTTTTTGCCCGGTTTTCACTAAGTCTTTTCTTCTCACATTATGGATGAATCTGTAGGTGCTCCAACACCTCTCCGCAGAAGAAGTATTTACAACCTGCGAGAGCACTTTTTTTTCCAATTTTGGCAAAAGTCTCGGCCCGCCATATGCGTCCCACCATGTGATAGCATCAAATTTGTCCCTATCTTCCATTGCATGTGCAAAGAACCAAACACTCCAATGCTAGTGAAGTATTTTCCTAATTCAAGACACAGATTAGCAATTTAGCACACTCCTCCCTGTCAGGGACCAACTTGTCTAATGTTTTCATATATCCCTGTTGTACCTCTAGATCTGTATGGGGTTTGGTATTAACCCACCCCAAGGTGTAGTTTTTCCCAGCCAAGATGGAGAGTAGTATTTTGGCATAAGGATATATGTGAAGGCATCTAGTGGAACATTATGTTTATTCCACCATGTACGCACACACTTGTGAATAATATCATACAAGTTGGGATCTTTTTCCTGAACAATATCTTTTATTTGCCCCAACATGATATCCATCTGCTCACACCTCTCCAATCGCTGGTGCATCTGTATTTGAAAAATGAATCATGTTATAAATGCACTCGGTGAATTGCAAAACGTCCCTCATACATCCCCAAAACAGACCATCAAGAGCAGTGTCCTCCACTTATTCAAAACCGTTCTTGTCAATTGTGGTTGGAGCCCTGTCCTTTAATACTTGCCATTGTTGACTTGATACCATGCTAGCCAATGACTCTCTTACCTTCAAAAGGCCCCTGAAGGTGAGGTAATAGCTAGCAAATCTAGTCTTCGCAATCTTCAACAGCTCCAAACTTGAGTGACTGCGGAAAATCCCATGGCTATTGCTATGATTTGTAATAAATTTTATCATTTTTTGCCTCTCTTGTACAAATCACCAAATCATTTGTATTGAGGATTTTTGTTCTTAATAATATCATGCATCAAAAGGTTCATTGTGTGAATCAGACATCCAGACCAAAATATTTTGGGTTATCTATTCTCAATAATTGCTCCTGCTACCTTAAAATTAGAAGCATTATCAATCATGACTTGGATGACATTGTATGGGCCAATACATTCAATTGTTTGAAGTAATGGTTCTGCAATGTTGATGGCGGTCTTGAACTTTTCTAAGTAATCATATGCTAAAAGGAAGATTGCATCACCTTTAGACACAACAAGAATACTTATCAATGGCTTGCCTTTTACATTTGTTCATCCATTAGATACAATGGATACCCCATGCTCTTTCTAGGAACTTGTCATTTGACCCAAAGCATGTGTTATTTTTGCTTTTTCATGATCAAGTCCCACAGTTATAGCACTGTCATACCTATGCCTCTTGTATCCTTTGGGGGCATCATTAATGGTGGAAACCATTTCATGCCAATAAGGTGAGTGAAGAACATTGAATGGAGTGGATGCGATGCGTCTTAAGCAGTTGTTAATAACCCCGTCGAGTCCATAACCTTATCGCCATTGGCGGTTTTCCATTGTTACATCTCTTCAAGACTTGCAATATGTGACGGATGTGATATTTCTTTAGGGCGTATTATAATGGTGCAGGGGGTCTGCATACTTATATCACAATCGGGGTTTTAATGTGACAATAGCTTTAAAAAACACTTGCGATGTGGTAGATGCAATGTTGTATAATAATGTATTGTAATTGTTCTGTGGGTCCGTATCTCTCTCTCTCTCTCTCTCTATATATATAATATTATATATCTCAATCGCAAATTTCAAGTGGCATTCCTTTTTAATTCTATGGGTATGGAACGAAAAATATACATAGCACAAATAATCCATGGGTATATATGAATTCTATGGGTGTGGAACAAAAAATCTACATAGCACATATAATCCATGGTTATGGAACAAATGATGGAACGCACATGGGTAAGTGGATCGAATAGTGGAAGAAAGAAAGAAATTATTTTAACGTCCACGAGGCTAAAGATAGCATATGGGACAGATTGCTTCTTCATCTGCTTCATGTATTCGGCCCTTTTTTTGTGAAGCTTCACAATAAATGCTCCCAGCTTCTCGACAAACCCCTCGCTAAATAGATTATCCCAAGAGCTCGTTGCTAGCATATCTGCAAAACTTTCCATGTTGTCTTTGAAGGCCTCACATTCTAAAATGAAATGTTTTTCTGTTTCTGCTTTTCCGGAAGAACAAAAAATGCATACCCTTTCCTCCCACACTTCCTCCGGCCTTTTCCAGGGCCTTGTTTCACAATGAAGTTGATGAGAATTAGTTCTTAACTGAGCAATAAGAATTTTGGCTCTCCAAGAGAGATTGGCCTCTATGTATGCTTTTGGTTGATGATTATGAGTGGGATTAAACACTTCAATATAGTAATTTTTCTTTCTTCCTAGCTCCTTATCCCAAGTACATTTGTGGAACTTTTCCATAACAAAAGCTTTTATCTCTTTGTTGTTTTGGGACACCGCTTCAAGCCAAATACCCCTTTACTAAACCATTTGTTAATTTTGGCTGCATCCATGTTTTTTCTGCTCTTGACAAATCTATCGTTAAAAGACAACCTAGGCATTACCATCTTCCATTTGCTCAATTTTTTTTATAATAACCTTATGGCTTTCCCACCATAAGCATTGCTTCATAGAGCTGTTGGTCGCGCGGATTGGACGACAACGTCAGACCAGGGGCTGTCACTCTGATCCCCGATCCCTCCGTTTAAGCCTGTCTCCCGCGGCTAAGGGGGGTAGACCCTGAGAGATGATGAAGACCAACTGTCGACCAGTTGGTTGGGAGACATGAGACACGATTAAGACAAGCACTAAAATGATTTGATCAGTTAGCAGACCAGTGCCTTGAGAGATCATTATTAAGACGATTACTTGTTAAATGATATAGAAACGTGAAACGTGAACAGCAGTCATTTGTCATGAGCTAAATCATAGTGCTCTTAGAATGACCCAAATGATATCCAGCAACTGAAGATTTAAAAAAAAGATGAATGCTTTCAAACCACCACGAGTTATAAACCATTAACTAGATATCATATTCGTATCTCGACTTGAAACTTCAGATCTCAGCGTGAAAGATACAACATGAAAACAACTGAATCTGGCAAAAAAAATAATTTTTTATTTTTTATATTTTTCATGATGAAGACAAATGCTTTAAATGAAAGGAGAGAATTTGTTTTACCTTTTCAAAATAGAGACTAAGCTAAGGGCTCCAGAAACTCCCTCTTGAGTAAATCTTTTTGGTGTCTTATGAGCCTGCTGGCTTGAACATCTTGTGGGACCCTTGGGGACCCTTGGTATCCTTGGAGTGGACTATTCCCACCGAAGAAGTCCTCGCACTCCAATAGAGCTGGCAAACCTGTCGCTTGAAAACACAGAAAATACTTGCAAACAAATTGTTAGAGCAAAAAGAGACTTGGCATATAGAGACCAAGTTGAGCTTGTCATTCAACCGAGAATGGACAAGCTACAACAAGTGTACAAGATATACCAAGCCCAGAAAAGATTTGAGATAGCTGCAAATCTCTCCTCCCTAGACAATAGTGCCTTCAGGCAAAATGAAAAACAACTAGATAGCAAATGAAAATCACATGAATATTAAACGACACAAGTATACCTCATGTACCAAGGGATGCACCACAAGAGAAGCTGGTAACCCCAAAGACTTTTATTTATTAATGTAAATGCTGAGTACAAAATCCGGCAGAGTCTCTGCCAGCCCAATAGCTCGTTCTATGTTATACAATAAGAGCCCAAGGCTCATATAAATAGGCAAATGGGAGGAGATCCCAAGGCAAATTCCAGTGACAAATGGCAATCAGGTGAAGATCCCAATAAAGAAATGAAATGACAAGTGGCTGCTATGTGTTTGCTGGCTGCCCATGAACTGCTGATAAACTACTGGTTGAACTGCTGTTCATGATCCCTTAACTGTTGCTGATTTGCTGAGCGTAAATTTGTGGCACTGTACGTGAACTGCTGTTTTACTGCTGAGTATTACCACGTTAAACTGCTGTCTTAATTGCTTGTAAACTGGCTGCCAATGAACTGCTGTGCTACAATGCTGAGTTGGCTGCCACATAAATTGCTGTACGTAAATCATGTGCAAACTGCTGTAGCTGCCTACGTGTGCTCTCCAAATCAGCGTGTATGCCTTTGACTGCCCAACTTTGACTGCTCATAAAACAGCTGTAACTGCTGCCCACGTTAACTTATATGGACTGCTGATATAATTGTTGTATTATTTAGCTGAGTATTTATACTGCCTACGCTGCCTGCTTGTATGTACCTGTTGACTGCCAACGTGGAGCTGAGACAGCGTATGGATGGGAGCTGTACGTATACTTTGAGAGGGCCCACGTTAATATTAAAGTGCTGAGTTATATGCTTTGACACAGCCCACATTATTTATGCTTCCCACGTTAATATTGCTGTCCCAATCTTCAACGCTGCATAACCTTTTGACTGGGCCCATGTCCGGACTTTGCTAACGGAATTATTTTGGCTGCTTGAGTCATACGTATTTCATGGTGGGGTCTACTCCCACTATATTCTTTTTTAAACATTATAATATTTTCATATTAAAAATTAAATCAAAGTGAATCCCAAAAATTCCATGCTTTATGAACCTGTTGACTTGAGTTGACTTTGACTTTCTTTGACTTGAGTTGACTTTATGAAACTTTGACTTGAGGTGGGCCCCACGTTGCTTGCCACATCACCCTTGATCCTTTGCTTGACTTCCATGTCAAAATTTGACTTATTTTGACTTTGGAAAATTTTTTAAATTTTTCCAATTATTCATTT
>APFE031419647.1:139591-174367 GCA_000404065.3 Pinus taeda
TATGCCTTTATACAAAAAATAATTAAAAAATCCCGTTTTGCGGGAAATTTTTAACTATTAAAAATCCTACCTAGACCTAGCCAAATTCCACGAAACTTTACGTGTGATCTAGTATGGTAATATACATCGACCCTAGACACTAAGATGTGTCAGGGGCTCAATCTTCAAACCGTCACCTCGGCTTTGGGGTGTGCACGAGTGAAAAAATCCAGAGAATTATCCCCCTCTGAAAAAGAAGGGAAAAGAAAGGGATAATTCACCGGATAAAAAAAACACTCCAAGGTGTACTCGTTTGCTGATCGAGTCCCACATCCTAGGCCTGTTACAAATTCAAGAAACATCATACTAGCATCACTTATTACAATTCCCCGTAGGGTGTGGAATCTGGGTACAAAGAAGAAATATGATGAGAAGATAGAAGGAGAGTTAAAAAACTCTGTTGACTGATGACATCTGATGGTACAAGTGTCCTCTGGATCATCCTTTGGGCATGGAGTCTTCACCAAATCATCAGGTGCTAGTCCAGTAGTCAACAGGAGCAATCCCTGTTTCATTTAACAAGATATCATATGGAACTGCACTTTTCAACTTAAATTTGTTTGTAATCAAACGCTTTTGAATTTTCTCAATTTGTCTCCACTGCATGTTAGAGGTACTACTAGCCCACTGTTCACAACCATAGAGAATCACCGGAATCACTAGAAGCCCAAAAAGAGTTTGAGTGGTCTTCCAGTCCCATAACTCTACCTCTCTACACCTATTTTGAAAAGCATAAAATGCTTTCCAACCCCGCAAAGTTCTTTTCTTTCTACAACCATTCCAGCTTAGATTTTTGAAGTCAATCCCGAGGTATTTGTAATCTGCAACTTCTTCCAGAATGTTGCCTTCAAAGTAGAACTGATGCTGGTTATGTTTTCTTTTCTTAGAGAAGACCACTACTTTCGTTTGCTGATATTGACTTGCATCCCCACACTTCTACAAAAATGTTCAAAGGATAGTAAGTGCTCTTGCAAACCAAGAGCCGATTTAGCAATCAGAATAAGGTCATCTGCATACAAAAGAAGCCTTATAACAAACTTGCACAAATAGATACCATCACCTCCTTGCGAATTTAACCACTCCTCAAGCTTGTCGATATATAAACCAAAAAGGGTAGGAGACAGTGGGCAACCTTGCTTGACCCCGATATTGCTTCTAAAACTTTCAGAAATGCTTGCTGAGGTTCTAATTTTGACTTTTACATCTTCATACAACTTATGCACAACTCTCTCAAATGTTTAGGAACCCCAAGTTCCTCCATTCTTTGCCAAAGTTTATCCCTATGAACCGAGTCAAATGCTTTTCTGAAATCAACAATGCAACAAAAGACTTCTTCCTTTTTCTCCCAAACTTTTTCAATGATGTGCCTTAAAGTTATGCAATGATCAACTGTGGAATGTTTAGGTCTAAAACCTGCTTGCCCTTTAGCACGGTTATCTCTTTCTTCTGCCCACTTGCTAATTTTGTTTTCTAGAATGCTTCCAAATAACTTTGCAAACAAAGGGTTTATCATGATGGCCCTATAATTGGAGGGATTATTGACGTCACCACTCTTGAAAAGAGGTACTGCCAGACTAGTTGATCAATCTGTGGGGAGCCCTTGTTGTATGATGTTGAAGATTTTTGTAATGTGAGGTGCAAGAATCGTTGAGCCCCACTTTAGATATTCTTCTTGGAGTTCAGCTAAGTCTTTTGCTTTTCCAACACCCAACTTCTTGATACCCATCTCTACCTCTTGTACTGTGAAGAGTTCAGTATCAGCGTTGACCAAGGGGGGAAGGTCAACCTTGGGAACCTGCTCATAGAGTTGTCTTGCATAGTCGGTTGGAGCTCCTTCCAAAATAATTTGGGATTATTTTTCCCAAGGAAGATTAGTTCTTCCCTCCTTGAAACCATGAAATCAACCTTTTTCTTGCTTAATAACTGCTTGTACGATTTGAGCTTTATGTTATCCTTGTTTGACTCTTTCCAACAAGAGTATATATTCCAATAAAATGCTGGTACATATTCCAATAGAACACTGGTACATATTCCAATAAATCACTGGTTTATTATATAACAATAGAACGTTGGTATATATTCCAATAGAACATTGGTATATATTCCAATAGAATGCTGGAATACAATGCAAGGTACTGTGGAGAGTTTGCATACAATGCAAGGGATATTTACATTGGAGCAACATTATAACATTCATGGCAAGCATTACGTTATATAATTCCATATTTTATTAATGTCATTCCTGAAGTGAAATGGGCAACGTTCAAGAACAACGTAGCTCTACATTGCAGCGTTCAAGAACAACCTTCAAGATCAGCGTCCACTCATTATCCTGGAATAACTAGATCAACGCTCACTCATTATTGCACTTTATTGGCTTGAATGCCGTTGTTCTCAATCTTAAGTTTGGAAATAAAAAACCTTGTTTATTTCACGGCGGTTAATGGGTGCTTTTTATGAGTTAGGGTTTTGTGCCCTAACTCCAAGAACGAGAAATACATGTTGTGGTTCTACTTCTTCAACGGGAGTCGTTGGAACCATTCACAATTTTGATGGTTTCACTATCGATTTAACAGATAAGGTCCACTAGCTTCCATGCTGCATCAAATACAGTGGCCAATGCTATGTTTCTAATTACTGCAAATGCTACTCACCAACCTATTACTGCAGTTGAGATTGCTTTGAAGACTTCTGAAAATGCAAGGATAATGGAACGATGTATTCCTTTCACGATATGTATTGGAACGGCAAGATGGGACGATAAATATGATGTTACGTAGTGTTGGTAATATCGCTGATATATCAGTGATATGTGAAAATATCGTGATATTTTCGGCAAAATGATATATTGCCAAGTAAATATCGTGATATTTTCAAAATATAGGCAAAATATCACGATATTTTGAAAATATCAGTTATCTATCACCATATTTTGAAAATATTGGCTATGCTTAAAAATATGAAAAAATTGATTTTTTATGTTTGCCGATATTTTCCGATATTTTCGCCGATATTGCTGATAAGATGTTTTCAGGACCCTTGCCAATATTTTCGCCAATATTGCCGATAATATGTTTTCAGGACCCTTGCTGATATTTCGCCGATACTGTTATTTTCAACACTGATTCTAACCATGCAAAATATGCGCTGGAGAATCATACGGCTAAAACATTTTTTAAAGTTTTAGAGTTGTTAGTGGATATATCAGTGAATATATCAAAGTTGGCTACTAAGGAATCACACAGACTTAAGGATTTGAAGAAAAAGGAGGAATGGAGGATTCACATTACTGCAGCTACAAAGTAAAAGCAATGTTCCACCAAGACTCCGGTGTGTGGAGATGCAGGTGTGGGGAGACGCACAGGGGGGATGTGTGGGAGTACCCTCAAATTTTAGGGAAATTTAGGGGTTGCGGGGAGACGTCGGATTACATATATATATATATAAAATTCAAGTTCATATTCATAGGTCAATAATGAAAGCATAAATATTAAATAGACTAACAGTAATATGGATACCAATACATTGAAAATTGAAATTTGATCCACACATAAAATTTAAAATCATAATTCAATTAAATAATGACATACATTGATCCATCTTCATCATTCATTTTGATACATACATCATTCGTATGACATACTCATTATTCATCCATACCATGAGATTCAATAATGAAATATTCAAATGCATTGATCCATATCATTCATCATTCTACAATCTACATTGATTTAAAAATTAAATTCATCATTCTAGAATCTAAATTGGAAGCAAAACATACTAGTTTATTACTATATACTATATACTAGATGCTGTAGTTTGAACACTAAATTTATATGATTCAAAGTTTCAAACTGAAAATAGTTAAAAGTGAAGAGTCAAGAATCAGTCTGAGGTCATCAATATCTAGTGTCACAACTCAAAAGTTAAAATTGAAAAAATAAAAATGGATAATGAGCACTGAAAATAAAATCAACATCAAGGACTCAATCTCAATGATTGGTCCTCTACATCCATCTGTTGCATGAAGTCATCGGGACCATCAATGGGAATGCCAGTGTCTGAGTCAGAGTCACTCCCTTGAGTAACCAACGAAACTCCAACCAAACCATGTTGCAGCTCATCTGGTCCATCCTCATCTCTATCTGTGTTCTATCCTCCGGATCTACATCCCATCGTGTTGCCGGTCCCTTCCGATACTCCGTTGTCTTCCTTGGTGCAAGACGTAGAGAAATGTGCATTGCAACTAGCTTCTCTGCTCTCCTAGAGGAAAGTCTATGCCTCTTGATAGAGTGGATGGAGCTATATGTGGACCAATTCCTCTTTGCTACAGAGGAACTAGCAATCTGAGATAATAAGTGATAGCAAGTTGTTGGGTCTCTGGAGCATCATCCCCATGCATGGTCCACCAACCAATGGGGTCAGTCTGCCCTAAATAATTACAATCTTCCCTTGCATCGGGCTTGTTGAAGGGACCATTGAGACTTGCAAATTGCGTCCACGGTCTCCTAATTGTTCTCCCTTCTTCTAAACTATACATCTTTGTAATGGTAGCTCGAAATCTCCTTTTAACCTTTGGATCTTCAATGGGAAGAATTCTACCAATCCTTGCCACATACCATTTTGGGTTGAGTGCATATGCTGCCATGTGCAAAGGTGTATTCTTTCGATCCCACCTACTTCAAAAAGGGGTATGACTCTCTTTCCCTCCTTTATATATAGTGTTTCTAGTATCGGTTCCCAAACTTTTTGTCTAAGCTACGTCTCATGGACATGATCATTAGGCCTATTGTCCTTTACGGGTCAGAGATTTGGAGCCCAAGTTTGTCTAGAGTGATTGGGCCAAGATTGAGAGTCAAAACCCTTCTCCTTAGGTGCATTATCCATTGCGAATGTACGGTTCCTTAGCCCATTGTTGAGGTTGAGTTTGAATCTGACCCTTTTCGCCTCAATGTCATCTTCCATTTGGTTCTTTTTGCATAGGGTTTCAAGGTTTCAAGATTCTACCTATGAGAGAGATAAGTATGGCTACATAGTATTGTTCTCTTCAAAGCTTATCACCTCAAATAATTGCTTGGGGATTCCACAATAGTCTTGTATCAAGAGGCATGTTGGCTTCTTTAGTTAGTGCTTATATGCCAAGACCATCTACCTCCTTTTAGTTATTTGTTAGATGTGCCTTGTTAGCTAAGATGGAATTGGGTTCAGCCATTTGTGAGGACTTCTATATATAGTCTCTCAAAGAGCCATGGCTTGAAGATGGCCTTCTATTTGGAACACTTGGAGTTGCAGAAAGAAATCATTGCTTGTCCCCTATATGTGGTGACACCAGAAGCATGCTATTATGATCCCCTTAGGACAATTTTGGGTGGGATATAATAGACTTTGGATAGAGATTTATCACCATATACCATGATTATAAGGAAACCACTAACATTGTCACTTATTGGAACTAGAGACAAAAACCCATTTTTATCTCCAAATGCTTTCTCTAATATGAGATTACAGATTGTTACTGTTGCCTCTATCAAGACTCAAGGGACTCCCCTCTACCTTTTTCTACTTCGATTACATGTCCCTAACAATCTTCGTGGGAAAGGTGCTCATATATATCTTAGTCCTTGAATTCCTCGCTTTGATTGATCACTCTTAGGAAGATCACTCATACTTATAGGTTGCCTTGTTAGAACAGGGCAACAATCCATAGGTAGAGGTATAAGACACTTTAGTCATTAGATTAGTGAAAGCTTGGGTCCTTTCTCGGGTATCATCATCTTGATCTTCTCCCTGAGGGATAGACCTACATCTTCAAGACCACATAGATTTATTTCTCCAAGACATAGCTTATACATCACTAGATATATAAATAGGCCAAATTGAGATAGGACCAATGTCAAGGTCTTCTTGGCTGTTAGAGTATGCCATTGCATCAACTGAGTAGCTAGTATTCTAATAGGAATTTTTTTTCTTTGATCTTGGATGGCTGGAGAATAACGCTTCCTGTCTGTTCTTTTACCTTTGAGGAGCATACAATTGGATCCCTCCAATGCTGGCCACTCCTTATGGGATATCATCCTTTGTTGCATTGGCCCATTTATAGTGATATACATCTTTGACGCCAACCTTGTATCTTGATCCCTTCCCTTGCCCTTGAATATTAGGACCAATAAGGTTACATATCATCTCTCCCTCTCTTGTACAGTTAAGATCATGACATCTTCATCATCTTATCTGTTTGTTGGACTACTAGTTTATAGCTTTTGGCTAGATGCTCAGTTATTTTACCTACTTTAGCTTCTTTCTTTTTGTATTGTTATAGGAGTTCCTTTTGCACTACAACATGCTATTTACATTAGATGTATCTTTAAGTCCTTTTCACCTACTTTTGTGGTCTATTGTTGGACAATAATAAAACTATCTTATCTTACTGTCTTCTCTTATCTATCTTCCCCTCTCTCTTTGTCTTGTGTGAGCTCAAAGCCCCTCCTCTTGTTCCCCTTGGCCATTCAGTGCCTTGCATTTACTCAAGTTGCCAGTAACATGCATATAGATCATTGTTTTTAAGCCTCACTTATGTAAACCTAGAATAATATATTCATCACTTTGTGGATTCACTAGCAGTCTCTTTCCCTTGGGCCCTTATTAGGAATTCTACATAGGCACACAAAATATATCACATTTACATCAAGGTGGTGGGACCCTTGATTCAGTACCGAAGAAAAACATACTCATATGCATCACATAATTACATATCATATGCCCAATTTCCCATATCCAAAATAAAGAAGTTGAGTGAGGTTTTCTGATAATTATCAGTCAATTCCTCAGCTAAAAGTGGAATCAATTGCTGGTTTTTGTCTTGTACAATTCTGTTATCAATCTGTAGTGTTGCCATTTCTTCGCAGAGTATATGCAAGTACAACAGTGAGTTCTAATTCCATCTCTTTCAATATGTTAATTTCCAAGTGTAATGTGGATCTTGGTATCAACAATGGCACTACTAGGTTACCTAATTGCAAAATACTATAAAGGTCCTCAAATCAAGTATTGTAAGTATCAAATCATTTGAGGTTCTTTTCTTCAAGATGACATTACGATTATTGTTACATTTGTTGGATGTCCTTGTTTAGTGGGTTTAGCCACAACAGAATTCTTCTAATTGGCTGATCTTTTGACAGGTACATTGTTAACATTTTCTGTGATAAATTGCTTTGTGCAGAATAAGCACCCTACAGGGGCAGCTCTCAGGTAACCCCAAGGAAGCAATTAACACTAAGGACATGAATAGACTGAAGAATATGGCATATACGGTTGAAGCTAATATTCACTCTGCTGCCAATAGTAAGGTACAGGATATATGTGTCCTTCACATTTGTTATCACTTTCTGCTAACTAATTTTCATGACCAAACCTAGTGATTGTCCATTTTGAGGATTTTTATCCATCTATTTCCAGCATTGCTGTTTATTCATCTTTTTATACTTGCATCTGTAATGCTTTTTTGGTGCACAGTAATAAGTTTGCAATTGCCTTGCCTACCTTCCTTCAAGAAAGCGCTATTACATATGTTACTTACATACATCTACTACTAGCGGTGAATGAAAACCTTTATATCCATTTCTGGTTTATGGTGATCAGATTTAGGTTAATGCTCTTGGACATGGGTGCTTCTACTTGCCATTATCAGGCTGCATGTAAGATAGGTGATAGTGAAGAGCTAATGCCGAAGGGTGTTCTTTGGATGGACATGTACAAAACTAGGTATTTTATTTAAATGATGAGATGGCAGAAGATTCTGCATGAGTTTGTTGTTTTGTAAACGTGTAGAAAATGTTGTTGAATTGGAAATGATTTCTATGCAATCCTCGTGTAATGTGAGTCACAAAATTGTGGGACCACAAAGAACCCAAGTGGACCCAACTAGGTCAAGGGTGTGGAGTAGATCAACAATAGAGGGGCTTGACCAAGTTAGGGAGGAGAATAGGATCAAAGGAATAATTTTCTTTTGTAATTAAAATGCAATGATCCAAATGGGGACACTAACCCAAAGCAACCTAGGGAGAGGAATGATCCTTGAGCTAGGGCTTGCAATACCTTGGGATTCCTTTGTCGGATTGAGCTCAAACTTGGAGGACTCCTTGAGAAGATGCCAACACAATTGTGGACCAATTTTCAAGGGTTTTGGATGGCTACAAAAGATTTTGCTTGATACCCTAGGAGACCTAGGGTTAGGCCTAGAATTGGAAGAGGTGAAGAAAAGAAAGGTGAATTTGACCACCAAAAGGATGCGAGGATCAGTGCCTTTCTTCTTGCACTTAATGGAGTCAAAATACACCTAGATCAAAGATTTTCTTGTTAGTTTTTGTAGCATCAAATGTGTTCTAGCCACGAAATTTGGTGGAGAGGCTAGAATACATGAGATCTACAAAACCCAGAAATTGTTTTTGGAAATTCCGCCTAGAAGTGTCTCAATTAGGTTATTAACTGTTTTTTAAATATTTCTTAAGTCTAAACTTAGGGAATATGGTTAATTAATCAATATTAATTGAGATAAGGCAAGAATAGTCTAGAAACTCACACGGATCGATCCGGAGATGATCCTAGTCATCGATTATGTTTTAATATTGGCCGTTGGTGCTCCAACAGAGGATTATAAGAGGAGGTCGATGTGGTGATGGAGAATACACTTCAGTAGTTCGATTTCTGAGCAGATCGATTTCTAGAGTAGTAGTAGTCAGTTGTCAAAGAGAGAGCTAGAGATTGAAGTAGTGAGAGAGGGGCAGAGATAGTGAGGCTGGAGGAGGCATTCTAGATCCAGCGAGTGCATTTGCAGAGAGGCAAAAAAGCCACAGAGAGGTCGATGCAAGGGCAGCGCAACAACCTCTAGAGGCGAGTTTGATTCGCTGAGAGGGAGAGACGTCTTTAGTTCCAGGGGCTGGGAAGGAGTCCTAGAGTGCCGAAGAAACATCTTTCCAGTCATCAGAAGGCAAACCGACTTAATCAGAGACCAGTTTGAGGCTAGATGTCAAGCAGGTTGCATAGAGGGTCATAGGGCCGAATTTTTGAAGGCAAGTCGTGCTGGAAGATTGCCTGTGGGGTGGGGAAAATTCCACACTAGATTTTTCCAGTATTTTTCTCCGTAGGATTGCCAGATTTTGACATCCAGTTATACTCAAAATTTCTCACTGCTACATAATAATAAAACCCTCAGCTGCTGCACCAGTGTTCCCAAGTTGGGGTTTTCCGGGGACTTTTATCCAAAAATAGTTGTGTTACTTTTATGTGTGTGTGCTAGCATTTCTTAGCTTCCAACATTTTATTTTTCTGCAGAATTTTATTTGTGAAGGTTGCTATGCATTTATTTCGATATTTGTCGTAGCAGATAAATTATTAATTGATTAACAATTAGGAGAAATAATATCAGTTGCTGCAATATGATTCCAATTTTTGGAATTTTCACATTTCTTATGCTAAGGATCCCTAACTAGCCTTTGCTGGCCTTTCCAAGTGTAACAACTAGGTTATTAGGATTTTATACTTCAAATTTGCAAAGGAGATGAAGTTTTGAGGTCTTTTAACCTATGAGGTGCCTCTAGGAACATTCACCCATTCCCTCAAAGAGCAACACATGCATTAAATCACTTATTCAAGGTTTCTAGAAGAATTTTGCATTATTTTTAACCCATTCAAGAATAATGATAATAATACCATGCATTAGGCAAGTAAAATAACAAGAATAGCATTAAATTTCACTGACATGAGAGAGAGAGAGTATATCCATTCATTAACTTCACATTAGAAAGAAGCTCCAATGACAATAGCGAAAATTCAAACATCATAGTGCATCAAGAAACTCCAAAAATTTTGTCCCAAAAACAAGTGCGAAAATTGCTCAAGAGATACTAATCTAATCCAAGTGATGATGAGAGGAATGAATGAGTCTATCATCTATTTATATCCTTCCTAAAGGGTTTGATTTGCCTAATTAGGCCTAATTAAGCCCCAAATAATAAAATAATGTGCCATAATAACATCCCTTGGTGACAAGCCCACCAAGATATCTCCAAAATGGAAAGATAAGCCTTTCAAGAGGTAAAAATAGTAAACATGATGAGTCGTTGGGCCGTTGAGAAGGCCTAGTGGACTCCAAAGTGTGGCAAGGTGTGTAATATCCTAAACGGGATATTTGGTTAATTTTGCAGAAATCTAACTCAACCAAAATTTCTCCATAAAATTACCATTGAATTAGCAGAAGATTGCCATGTAAAATATGACAAATAGAGTGCTTGCAATTCAATAATATGATGAGTAGAAATATCCTCAACTTTTATTGTAATAGAAATTGGGGTTTACATGCTGATACAATAAAATAGCTAAGATGGAAAACTGAACTCAAGAATCTGCTCCAATGTTGTGTTGACCCTCCAAAACTGAACTGAAATGTCACTGCTGAGCTCTCCTATGAATTTTGGATGAATTCACCAAGGGGAGATGGGAACTCGCCCAATCTCACTGATTCACCCGAGAGTTTTTGCCCTAGGGCTACTAATGAAGTAAAGAGTCGGGTTCTTAACCTCTCATACAAGAAGAAAGATCAAATCCAAGATGTTCCCCAATGGCCTCCTCTTCTTGTTATAAATCTAATGGACCCCTTAAGAACCTCCTATTTTATTATTATTTTAATCATTAAGCATGTTTCCCTCTTTTATTAAAATATTCTTTTTAAAGTGGGAAAATGATAAATTGGCCACTGTGCCTAATCAAGTCATTGGAAATCCCTTCTAACCATCCCATCTTATAGATCTCATCGTTTTGGTTCCAACAAGCTATTACGCTAAGGTGTTCTGTCAAGTATTCCTCACGGAATGCCACCTTAACCGTAATTAATTGAGTTAGGCCGAATAATAACCCTGTTTCTCGAAAGTTGTCAAAATGCAACAAAACAAAAGGCAAGTTGTGCGGATGATGGAATATTCCAAGCGAATACCATCAAATCCCATAGAAACTCCTCACAACCACATGAAACATCTCCAAAAGCCTCTGGGCCCGCTGATGAAGTAAGCTTGCACCTGTGACCAATCTAACTCCAACAATGAAAATCCATCCATAAGGAACACTAGAAAAAGGAACATCTCAAATCCTCCTACCCCAAGATTGCTTGCCCTCAAGCAATCCAAACTTGTGGACCAGTCTGGTGGCCCAATGCAACTGAGACCCAATGCCTGGATCCCATACAAATGACTGGGTGATGTTATGCCTCTGTGTCAACCCACCATGAATAGACCCCTCTAATTGAACATGTCATCAACAAATCCTCCTGGACCTCAGTGCCACCAAGGACAAGCATCAATGCTCCATGGCTCTTGCTGTGCTATGGCTCTGGCTATGAATGCTGCTCTATTAACCACGTAAAAACTCATCACCTCTCTTCAGTCCAACCCTTGGCACAGGCCAAGGTCAGCCCTGTTGAAATTTCTAAGTATTACTTGTTAGAAATTTTATTTGTATTCTCTGGTTTATTTCATCTACTTGTTTAATTACTAACAAGTTATTTAACCATAAAAACACTGAAATAAACACAATATAGTCTCAGCCCCAAGGGTTAGCTCAACCGGTCAAATCAGTGCCTCACCCATCAGGAGGTCATAGGGTCAATTCTCCCTGAAGCCCTTGGGGTTAGGCCTAGTTATTGGTCGTAGGGCTCGATTCCCTTCGGGGTTGATCAACCTAGATATTTCCGTGGACATAGTGGCCACCCAATGACTAGGGTGTTTGTGAACCACACCAAAAAAAACACAATATTGTCTCAACCATCTATAGATCAACAACTGAAAGAAATAGACACACACAAGGAGCACCGTTATTTTTGGACAAACGTCCTCGGAAAAATCCAACTTGGGAAAACCAGTGCAGCAGTTCTGAGGGTTTTTATTATTAAGTAGCTTTTCTGAGTACACTGGGTGCCAAACTGGCTCACCCGACAGAGATAAAAATCTGGTAGTAATATGTCTCTTCAGAAGTAGATATTCTGAAAGTCTGCCCCACAAAACCCTCTCTAGCACAATCTGAAGCATTGCGTCAACCCTCCTTGCCTTTGCGTCAGCCTGGAACCCTTTGCGTCAACCCTCTGAGGCTTTGCGCAACCTCTCTAGCCCTTCGCGTCACTCCTGCAACCTCTGCGTGGATGACGCAGGCCCTTCTGGCCTCTGCGTAGTCCTTGCTATCCTCTGCATGGCTCCCTCTGGCTCTGAGTCTGCCTCTCTGCTTTTGCGTTGGTCTTCCGACACTATCTCCACCTCTCTGCCTCGTACTCATTGCCCCTTACTGCAACTAATCACTGATTCGATTTCTCTTAACAAACCTCGCTCTAGAAAATCGAATGATTGATCACTCTGGTGTATCCTCCAACTGACCCTCAAGCCTCTTATACTTTTTTTTGTTGATTCTTCAACGGCTAAGTTAGTTTTGGCTTGAACCATGTCCTTTAGAACCTTCTAACCCAATTTTATATTAATACCCATTAATATTTTTATTTTCCTAAGTTTAGACTTAGGAACCCATTAAAAATATTAATTATTTTAATATCTCCTTCACCGGGCAGAATTTCCCCAAATTATTTCTGGGTCTTGGAGATCTCATGTGCTTTAGCCTTTCCACCAATTTTCATGGCTAGAGCACATTTGATGCTACCCCAAATCAACACTCCCTCTTAGCGAGGACTGTGCTCTAGTAATACTCCACATTGAGCATCACCCTGATTATACAACACCTGTACCTGTGTTGATGCTAGGCCTCCCCGCCCAACATCCTCTGTATTGCTGCATCTTGTACTGTTGCCCATGGCTCTGCCACTGCCGCTGCTACATCTGTACGACAGCTCCCTCTGCATCCGTGCTGCTGCTGGTCCTTTCTCCCAACACTGCATCTGCACTGCAGTTCTCTCTCATCATGCTGCATCATGCTACTACTACTGCTATTGCACTGCAACTCAGTTACTAAGAAGTAAGTGACTGATCCACCCAACTACTGACATCCTTGTTAGGCTAGAAACCCTCCCGATGCTGACGCTCTCTCTGCCGCTATCCTGTGCTCCCTCTGCTACCTCTGCGCTGCTGCAACAACTCTGTGCCTCTCGCACTACTGCAAACCTCTTTGTGCCATCCTGCACTGCCACAACTTCCTTTGTGCCTCTCACATTGCTGCAAGCCTCTCTGCGCTGCTAGGGACTACTGCACTGTAGCACTCTCTGCCGCTTCATCCGCATCCACTTCTACCGACATCCACCATCCTGTTACTCTCACTACAGGGCTCTTGTAGCTAGGTATAATCCAAGAGTTTGGGTACCTCAAGGATCCTACCCCTCATCACTTGTAGTCTTCCTAACTACAGCTCGATGTCTCCCCACCTCTTCTCTAGAGGTACATGAGCACTCTTGGCACAATCGTCATCCTCCTTTACCTCCTTTTTCGCTTTCGCTGGCACTGCCTTGGAGTCAAACGCCTCTCCCTTATTCTTCTTCCTTGGACACTGGTTCGCATAATGCCCTAGTTCCCCATAGTTGAAGCACTTTATCTTGGAGATGTCCTTTTTCTTCCTCTTCTCTTGGTTCCCCGGAGATGCCAGAGCTGCAACCTCTTCCTCCTCTTTCTTGACCTGAGCTCCTTTGCGTCTACTTTCCATCTTGGCAGCCGTTCGATCTCTTCTTGGTGAAGAGCTGCCCACAATTCTTCCCAATCTGGAAGATTCTCTCTGCCCAGAATACTCTGGATGAATGTCTCCCACTCCTCGGAGACTGCGTTTAGGGCGGTCCTCACCATCAACTCCTGATCCGACGTGGCCACTATGGAAGTCAATTGGTCTCGGATGTCCTGCAACTTGCTGAGGAAGTGATTTACCTGCTCCCCCTTCTGCATCTGGTACGACCACAACTGATGCTCCAGTAGCATCTTCCTTTGCACGGAAGTGCCTTGACACAATGTCTTCAAGGTATCCCACATTTCCTTTGATGTCTCCTTCTCGGCAATATGCTGGACCACATGATCCTTGACTCAACCAAGGATTATGCATTTTGCCTTGGCCATCGCATCCTCATACCTTTCATTGTCAGCTTGGTCGCCTGGGATAGCCACGGTTCTCAAGGTGAAGACCTTGATGCGATGTCTATCTAGAACAGACAAGATCATGGCCTTTCAGATGACAAAGTTGGACGCTCTGTCCAGTCTGTCCTGATCTCTCAGTCCATTTATGGCCATCTCTTTGCTCTTCCTTTCGACTCCTCTGAGTCTCTACTTCCCTCCTGGAAGTTCTCTCTTCAACTCCCTCTGAGTCGCTACTTCCCTCCTGAAAGTTCTCTGCTAGACTCCCTCTGAGTCTGTTTCCCTCTTGGAAACCTACCTGCCAACCGTCGAGTCATACCTCTCCGATCTCCTATGCACTTGCAACACTGATTTGGATTTCTTAGCTAGAAATCCGCCTAGGTGGCAACTCCCTTTACCTTGGTTTTGCCCCATTAGGTACTGTTCTGTCTCGATAGCAACAACACCCCACCAGCTTCACTCCCCGCAATCTGCCCACAACTTCCTATGCCCCAACAACTGAAGGAGTGAGCCTCTAGGCTCTGCGCAATCCCAGGAAGGCCGATTTGCTCCCTTGGCCAACTGCGTCAACACTCCTAGTCTCTGCATGGCTCTTCATGAGCCTTTTTTGCCTTCTTCTACCTCTGCGTTGTCCTCTCTCTAGCTCTTCTGCCTAGGAACAACTTTTGTCACTCGGGACAGCTGTTTCTGTTGCAAATTCTTTGATTCAATTGGTGCCTTCAAACTCTCATGTGATCGGATTCGCTCTGATACCATGTTGAAATTTCTAAGTATTACTTATTAGGAATTTTATCTATATTCTCTGGTTTATTTCGCCTACTTGTTTAATTACTAACAAGTTATTTAACCATACAAACACTAAAATAAACATAATACAGTCTCAATCATCTACAGATCAACAATTGAAAGAAATAGACAAACACAAAAGGGACATCGTTATATTGGACAAACGTCCCTGGAAAAACCCAACTTGGGAAAATCAGTGCAACAGTTCTGAGGGTTTTTATTATTACGCAGCTTTTTTTAGTACACTAGGTGCCAAACTGGCTCACCCGACAGAGATAAAAATTTGGCAGTAATACTTCTCTTCAGAAGCAAATATTCTAAAAGTCTGCCCCATGAAACTCTCTCCAACACAATCTGCAGCACTACGTCAACCCTCTTGGCCTCTGCGTGCAGCGTCAGCCCTCTGAGGCTTTGCACAACCTCTTTGGCCCTCTGCGTCACTCCTACAGCCTCTGCGTGGATGATGCAAGCCCTTCTGGCCTCTGCGCAGTCCCTGCTAGCCTCTGCGCAGTCCCTGCTAGCCTCTGCGTGGGTCCCTCTGGCTTTGCATCTGCCTCTCTGCTTCTACGCTAGTCTTTCGGCACTATTTCCATCTCTCTACCTCGTATTCATTGCCCGTCGCTGCAACTGATCATTGATTTGATTTCTCTTAGCAAACCTTGCTCTAGAAAATCGAATGACTAATCACTCTGGTGTATCCTCCAACTGACCCTCAAGCCTCCTCTTATACTTTTTTTGTTGAGTCATCAACGACTGATATTACATCTCTAATCAACGGCTATGATTAGATTTGGCTTGATCCATATCCTTTAGAACCTTCTAACCCAGTTTTATTAATACCCATTAATATTTTTATTTTCCTAAGTTTAGACTTAGGAACCCGCTAAAAATATTAATTATTTTAATATCTCTTTCACCAGGTAGAATTTCCCCAAACCATTTTTGGGTCTTGGAGATCTCATGTGCTTTAGCCTCTCCACCAATTTTCATGGCTAGAGCACATCCGATGCTACCCCAAATCAACAAGTTCCACTATGTAGATGCAGGCTTGAAGTGTTGGAAAGATGTTGGCCTACCTCCCACCGCCAATTGGAGCATGTGGTACTCCTCATGTCTAACGGTCCCTGTTGCACTATGCACCTGACTGAGAATATCGTGCCACCAACAGGATACCAACTCATAATCTCCCTCCAATCCATCTCGTGGGAAGGATCAGATGGATGTGCAGCTGTATATGGCACGAGTTCACTGTGTTGCACCATGTTCAACTCATGCAACTTTGCCTAACCAATCAATTGGATATGTCTATGAATCCCTACCTCTCTCCCTATAAGTGGGCAACCCATGCTATATGCCCTGTCTATGTACTCTTGGACAGGGCTGCTGCCTGGAAATATTGCAGCTTCGCTAGCTGCCACTGCATCTACTTGCACCTCGTCAGCGGGTAAACCTAAAGATGGATGCACCACTGTCTCCAAAAGAGCCTTCCTCATTTGACCGAAAACTCCATGCTCCACTGGTCCACTCTTCACTTGCAAAATTGTCTTGTTAGGCCCCATCGCCTCCTCATGACCCATGTCTACAAATACTACCTCCTTGGTGGCTGTTTGTACATCTGTGCCTACTTCTCATCAATGGCTGGCCCCAAGCATGTTTGATCATCCTCCTCTATCATGGACTCAACATGAGCCACCGACTGACACTCTAAAGATGGCCCATCATGCGCACTGCGCTCCACTATGTGCTCCTCATGTTGAATGGGAACAAGTTGCTGCTCATCAATCTCCTCTACCAAACATGGTTGCATCTCTAAGCTGTTGTCAAGAACTCCCCCTGACTGCTCATTCTCCTCAGAGGTGTCCATGGACTCAACTATAGAAGAAGGACCTTCATCCTAAAAGTCAGAAGGAATCTCCTTCTGATCTCTCCCTGTGGTCTCCTCAGTGTCACCCATGCATGAGTGATTAGGTCCCTAAGGTTCCTTGCAGATGAAGCAAAGACCCTTTCTCCTCAGCTCATTCTTGTTGCATGATCCACCAAACCTGAGTAACTCCTCCTTGGTCAGCTGTCTTTTGAACAAACCCAATGTTCTGCTCAACCAACCCTTCGGCTAGTTCATGGGCAGTAGGTGAGACCAACTATTCTCTCCCCCAAACATACAACAACCAAGATTGCAACTCCCAACAAATGGCATCATGGCCTCTCATACATGATGAAAAGATGGACTGCATGTGTGTTTTGATTGAATCATAATGATATCTCCTAATGTTGAAGAAACATTGGAACATTTGTAGGATCAAATCATCACACTCAAGATCAAACATGATTTCATAAGTCCTAGTCATGGCCATAATTTCCAAAACCTGAATCTTCTTCCCAAATGTAGGACCCTCACTGTTATCCAAATCTCACAGGGTGTCTACCATCAGTCTGAAGACTCTCTTCATTATGTCGTCACTGTAAGGAGGTATAGGTGTCGACAACATCATGATATTGCTGAGACAGGAGGCAATTGGAAGAGTGATCCCTTCACAAGGGCACTTTAAAAACTTGGACTGTATCAAAGCTAGCATGGTGGGTTTGAAAGTCCACATCAACCTTTTCCCCCCTAATTGGTTTATCTCAGAAAGGAGTGTATCTTGTTCTTCCAATTTGGAAAAGGTTTGTAATGTAACCTTCATGTGCTTGAAGATTATCCCTAGTGCAAAAATATTGTGTCGTAATTCCTCCCCCTTCTGCCAATCTTTAGGCGATTCTTGGTGGAGAAGGGTGTGGATCCCTTTTGAGAACGATCTGCTAGTCAGTTTTGTTTTCTGGTCTATATTGCCGCCCATGGAGGTATTGACTTGCGGGTTCATGAGGCATTTTAAGAACTCCATTATTCAACAACATATACAAGGCTATGGAGTTAATATAATAGTGTTGTCGTATATGGTAGTTATGGATTCAATGAATTATGCTCATCGATCTCAGATTAGACAAGACATATAACAACTTACTCAAGTTTCTAGTATATACACTGACCAGAGAGCTCCAACTAACAGTCAACTTCAACAAAATGATCTCTAGTGATTAGAATCAGCTCCATTACCTCTCCTCTTTGTCACAGATCTAGGAATTGTTTGCTTCAAAATAGGAGGTTATGATCTAAATAAGTATAGTGAGATAAGCTACTACAGCTAAGGAAAGATGACTCTGATCCCTTCTTGACACACTGCTACAGGTATAGGAGGAATGGATTCAAGGAAACTTAGATCTGGAATACAAACCACCTCATGATTGTAGTTCGATTTTTGGTAGCAATGTCCTTCAACAATTGCTACTTGGCCTCTTTCAAGAAAATTACTAGACACTTCAATAATCTGGTCCCGTTTTCCTTATAGGCATAGATGGGAATTATGATGGATTCCCACTTAGAATTGACCAAAAGAGCACTTGTGTTTTCTGACTTGGTGGAGGTTTTTCTTAGCGAGGAATGGTTTAATGGGAAGTTTGAAAATTCGGTGATCTTGAATCTTACTGCAACAACTAACAATACTTCTCCTATTTGTTAAATTTACTCAACAAATTATTTGTTGTTTTCTACGACAAACATCAAAATACATACACTGCAGCCTTCACAAATTAAAAATACCGCAGAAGAATTAAAATACGGAAGAATAGATGCATACACACATATACACTATTATTTTTGGACCAATGTCCCTGGAAAAACCCAACTTGGGAAAACCTGTGCAGCAGTTTGAGGGTTTTATTATTATACAATAGTAATGTGTAATGTGTGTGCAAATCTTTGGAAGCTCAAATCTAGCTTTCCATACAGAGAACATGACTGACAAACGTCTAGTGAGAAAAATCTCACTTCCATCAGTGATTCGACAGTGACCTTAGCTCAAGATGAGTTGCACCTAGCTGCCTTTGCATCACCCTACTGGGACCAACATTTCTCTCACTCTGCTGCTCTGGAAACTCAATCTTTTGGCCTCCGGGCTCCCACTCCGGCTCCTGCCTCTGAATTTCGACTTCTCCTCAGCAAATACGGATCTTCCTTTGAAGCTCTGCACTGCCTCTTTGCACTACGTCAGCCTCTCTGTGGAGTACGTTGTCTCTTTGCTATGCACTCAACGGACTGGACCTTCTAGCCTTACTATCCCTGCCCCTCTCTTACTGCTTCGAAACTACTAAATCACCTCTGGCAACACACAACTGCTACTTCTAGAGTTCGGTTTCCCAACAATACTGAATTCCTTGCTCCTCAATTGTGTTCTCTAACCCCCATCAAATTTCTTCTTATAATCTCTCGTTGAGGCTTCAATGGCCAAGATTAAAACATAATCGATGGCTAAGATTAACTAGAAATCGATCCATGTCTTCTTCTAGAAGATTCTCACCAAGACTTAATTAATACCTTTTAATTGACCAAATTTCCTAAGCTTAGACTTAGGAACCATTCAAAAAAAGCTAATTATTTTAAGTAGGTCATCTCTAGGTGGAATTTCTAGAAATGATTTCTGAGTTTTGGAGAATATATGTATTCTGGCCTCTCCACAAAATTGTGGCTAGAACACATTCGATGCTACAAAAGTCAACATAAGTCACTGTAGGTGTCCCTTTAAACAAATTTCAGAGAGGTAGTGACACCCAGTGATGTATTCAATCATTCCTTAAACAAAGGTATTTTATACTCAATAATCTCATATACATTAAAGCAACCACAAACAATATATCTGATCACCAGGTAATAATTCAGGAATGCAAGCAATGTACACACAAAATTTTTGAGTTTATAAAGATAAATATATCATGCAAATAGAGGAACCTGGAGTTTACATCAGCCCCTTTTTGACACATAGGAACACTTCAAAATTTGAGGATGATACTCTCTATCTCTGCTAACAATATCCGAACAACCACAACGAGAATCTCATCTCTGCACGTACCAAATTGTACAGGATAAATAATGCGCACTCCTCTATCAAGCTGCAGATCAATCTTGTTTACAATAATGACCAAAGGCTGCCCCTCCAAATTCGATCCAGTACACAGTGGGGTCATTCACAGATAGTGTCTGGAAACATACAAAGTCTGATAGCAATGACAACTTCAGCCTTGTCTCATGTCCCTGCCAGTGAGGAATAATGTTCCTTTACAGCTTGGTTAGGCACTGGAGTAGGAGCTCAATCTCCTTGCACAATAGCTATGCATTCCCTTACAACTCAGGTTTTATACCAGACTTAGATTTTTTTTATGATTTCTGCTCGCAATTCCTCAAGGGAACATACTCAAAATGCTGAATAAAAGGAATATGTGCCCCTTATCTGAGGTCAACACGACCAAAAGTGAAGAGAAACCTCAAACCCTTAAGAGGAACACCCACGACCAGATATATAAGAAGAAACTCAACCCAGAACTGAGATATGGTACAGGACTTACTTTAGTCACTTCACTGCCATTCAAATGCATAGCCTCTACCCTCCTTGAAGATGAAACTTGTGCTCTAGATTGAACAACCAATCCTCAACTCACCGCAATAAATGCAGAGTCCCTTGTGAAGTACGCTGACTGGCAATGTACAAGGATGATGATTCTGTCTATGACATAGACTAAAAACATGATAAAGCTCAGACCTGCTATTTTAGGTGTGAAATCAACTCGTCCTCTCTTTTCAGCAAGTCGGCCAACCACTGCATTTCTCTTGGGAGCTCAAGCTTCTGCATTGCACTTGAAACTTTTAATGGGACCCTCTACAAATAATCGACCCGCTTCAAAAATTAATTTCCAATGTGGCCCTCAGATCAACTAAAATTTAATAAAATTCGCTCATGGAAATGAATATACGACTTCCTTTTAAATAAAATTCACCCCCTATAATAAACATTTGAGCTTTATAAAATTAATCTTTGCCCCTCTTCAAAGTACATAATGCGCCACGACATAATAATTGGCCCTTGTATCCTTAGGAAATTTAATTCACAACTCCTCTAAATTGAAATTCAGCTCCCTATTAAAATAAAATATTTTGGCCTTCCAATAATGCGACGGCCAAAATTAGACTCTCTGCCCTTCCAATAATGCAACGACCAAAACTAGACTCTCTGCCAACTATTATTAATTCAACAATTTGAAACAAATTGTCGGATTCTCAAGGGAGGAAATCCTCAACAATTTTGTTCCATCTTCAACACTAGAAATTTTTTCCAAAAACTTAAAACCC
This sequence comes from Pinus taeda, assembly GCA_000404065.3. NCBI lineage: Eukaryota > Viridiplantae > Streptophyta > Pinopsida > Pinales > Pinaceae > Pinus > Pinus taeda. Next base: position 160,727 of record APFE031419647.1, read on the forward strand.
TTGATTTTCTCCGAGGTTATTCTACAATAAACCCTCAGGCTAGCAGGATGCACAACTGTGATACCACTGTAATATCCCAAACAGGATGTTTGGCTAATTTTGTAGAAATCTAACTCAACCAAAATTTTGCCATAAAATTATCATTCAATTAACAGCAAATTGCCATGTAAAATATAACAAATATAGTGCATGCAATTCAATAATACGATGATCAGAAACAATCTCAGCTTTTATTATAATAGAAATTGGTGTTTACACGCTCATACAATAAAATAACTGAGATGGATAAATGGCCTCAAGAATCTGCTCCAATGCTGTGTTGGCCCTCCAAAATTGAACTAAAATGTCACCACTGAGCTCTCTTGTGAATTCTGGATGAATTCACCAAGGGGAGATGGGAACTCGCCCAATCTCACTGAATCACCCGGGGGTTTCCGTCCTGGGGCTACTAATGAAGTAGAGAACTGAGTTCTCAACCTTTGATGTCCCCCAATGGCCTCCTCCTCTTCTTTTTATAAATCTGATGGACCCCTCTAGAGCCTCCTATTTTATTATTATTTTAATCATTGAGCACATTCTCTCTTATTTAAACATTCTTTTTAATGTGGGAAAATGGTAAATTGACCACCATGCCCATCAGGTCATTGGAAATCCCTTCTAACCATCCCATCATGTAGATCTCTTCGTTCTATTCCAACGAGTTATTACACTATGGTGTTCCGTCAAGCATTCCTCCCAGAATGCCACCTTAAGCGTAATTAATTGAATTAGGCCCAATAATAACCTCGTTTCTCGAAAGTTGTCGGAATGCAACAGAATGAAAGACAAGTTGTGTAGATGATGGAATATGCCAAGAAAATGCCATCGAATCCCACAGAAACTCCTCAAAACCCCATGAAACATCTCCAAAAGACATTGGGTCTACTGATGAAGTAAACCTGCACCGGTGACCAATCTACCTCCAACCTAGAAAATCCATCCATAAGGAACACCAAAAAATGGAACATCATAAGGTCAGAGAATGTACTCCAAACATAGTGAATAAGGGGTTGGCCCCTTGATATCCAAGCAAGTTACATGTGGTGCCCCCAAGTGGGTGTTGGGGCACAATGACATCCTCATGGGTCTCTAAGTGGATCGATAATGCCTGTACACCATCTGCAAGGGCTAGGATGATGACATAAGCCCTCCTTTGTCTCCCACGGTGAGACAGATCCTCATCTGGACCCTGGAACCTCTGCCATGTGTGTGGTACAAGTGTGGAGCCGACTGGACATGGTGATCCAGGTGCATCATCCTCATCCAAAAGGTGGAACACGAGCAATCACTGAATAGTGTTGGGGATCCATGAAGTGCTCTTTGCTATGGTGGAGGCCCGTGGCTCTCTGCGCTCACCCTACAAGTGCCAATGTGACTCTCTAGAGGGATTGGACCTCGTATAGGGAGACCAAACCCAAAATGGATACCCACTTGCAATCTTGTATAAGATCCAATATGTCCCGTTTCCCTCCAATAGAACAAGTCATTAGAGGAATCATGTAAAAGAGCTTACGAATTATGGAACCAAATGGACACTTCATGGTGGCATGTCCTTCCATAGTGGGCTTTGGCATGTACAAGTGTCTCCAAGCTCAATAAGGGGGTTAGCCAAGGAACCTATTAGGTGATTTCAACCTTTAAAGGGGGTGACATGTCCATGGTACATCCCTTGAGTGGTAGGTAGCATGTGATATAATGATGGAATGGAGTGGGGATCCAGGGAATGCTCCAAGCCACATGCCATGGTACAAGGGTAGCTATAATAGGGGAAGCCCACACTTGGGTATATGAGTGTAGGAGGGAGCAATCGTGGTACATGAGTTACCCCAACCTTTTTTTTTTGCCATTCTTCATATGCTTTTTGCCTTTGATTAATTTTTCTTCATAGCAACTCCAGGCTCCACGCAATGAGACAATGGTGTGTAGGATATAGCAGTAAATAACCCCTTTAAGGTGGGGCAGTTCGTTGCCCACCAGGGGTTGGGACAATCATGGGTTCCTTAATGTGGAGGGGGCTCATCTAGGGCCCTTAGGAACTAGGGTGATGGCCATAGATAAGGGGTTGAGCTCATGTTTGGCTTTTGCCCGTGTGCTAAATTTGTATGTCCCAACCATTTTTTGCAATTTGTGTTACATTTCTTGTTGAGAGTGGTCAAATTATGCTTTTTCCTTTTTTTTTATTTGCATCAACCTCCGAGGCATCATTCCGGGCTTGAACCAATGTGTGGACAAGGGGAGGGGGAAGCTAACCCTTTGTTGACCCAGTGGACAAATGTGGACTCAGATGGGAAAAGTGATAAATGGGATTAAAATGAGCGGAGGGGAGTGATGTACATGGTGTCGGGAATCAGGACCATGCAACTAAAATTGGTATTTTCCATGTAGTGCCAACCCTAAAGCTAATAGGCAGTAAAGGAGATCGGGACTAGGATACGAGGATAACCACAAAATTGGGCAGAGAAGACAAGAGTACGGACCTAGCCCACTCTTTCCGCCGAATCCCCCCACCAATCCATGCCCAAAAGTGTCCATAATAAGTAAACAAAATTACTCAACTATACCAATGAAAAGCCATACCTTCAGGGTCGGGAGGCCCTCCTTCAAACATATGATCATAATAGATGGGCGAGGGACCACATGGCTGGCTCAAGTTCTGGAGATTGTGGCACATCAAGTTATTTGGTGGTTGCCGACTAAGGACCATCTAGGAGAAAATTTTCTCCTATTGACACTACCCACAGGTGGTAGGTAAAATGACCCAAAGCTGCATTTCAGTGAGTTGGCTAACCTGAGGCAGACAGGCAACGCGGATGCTTATATAGTCAAGTTTCTGAGACTTGCGGTGATGGTCTCGAATATTTCTGAGGCAAGACTAGTCATGTTGTTTATTGAGGGGTTGGCAGAGCCACTGTGTGGATAGGTGCGAGCATATAGATCAATATCTTTGCAGGATGCCATTAGTTGGGCTCTGGACATGCTTGATGCTGTTTCGAAGATGAGGGCCTCAACTCCTACTAGAACACTTTCCCTCAGAAGGGGAAAGACACCAGACCTACTAATAAGGAGTGGACAACTAGATGATGAGACCAGGAGAGACCTTTGGAGCAGGAAATTGTGCTTCACTTGCTAAGAGTGATGGGCACTAGGGCATCGATGCACCAAGGGCAAGGCCCACTATATAGATGTATTTTTAGACAGTGAGCCAAAGGAGGAGGAGTTAGAACAAGAGGCAGATACAAGAGGTTGTGGACCTGAGGGCACAGGAGGAGGTGGCCCACCACCCCCACCTGGTGCAGTAGCATTCCTACCCATTGGAGGGATCATTGCTTCACTTTGGCGAGTTTCGAAGTATTTTACTCTATGGATCAGGGGTGCGGCACAAGGGCAACGCGTGTCAGTTTTGGTGGTCAGTGGGGCTACCCACAATTTTATTGATGCACAATTGGTTGACAAGAGAGGCATTTAGGCAGAATCCTTTGAGGGGTTCTCAATATTGATATCAGGAGACAAGGCCATGCAGTGCACAAGATATGTTCCCAGTATAATTGTGACCATGGGAAACTACTTGATGACATATCATTTCTTTGTGGTGGACGTTTCGAACACCAATGTGGTGATGGGAGTTCAGTCGGTGTATTCTCTCAGGCGTGTCACCACACATTGGCAAAAGTTAAACATGGAGTCCATAGGCATGGATGGGAAACTGGTGGTGTTGAGAGGTATGCACTCATATCCACCACAAACAGTGTCAGCGCACAGGACGGAGGTCGACTTGAGGCATGGAGGTATAGCTTGGGTTGTAGAGTTGAGGAAGTCTGAGTCAGGGGCACCAAAGTAGTCGACACATCTAGACATATTAGCTCTCTTAGAGATGCATCAGGTGGTATTTGGAGACATTCCCCCGGGCCGTCTATCGGATAGAGGATTTGAGCACACCATAGAGTTGGAGGAGGGTATGCATGCAGTCATGACTCATTACCTCTCCTTATAAGCATCCCAAGGCATATCAAGATGAGATTGAGAGGGAGATACAAGAATTGCTGATATTAGGGCATATTAGCCCCAATTATAGTCCCTTCGCTTCTTCGGTTGTATTGGTGAAGAAGAAGGTGTTGATTTGTGGTAGCATCGGATGTGCTCTAGCCATGAAAATTGGTGGACAGGCTAAAGCACATGAGATCTCCAAGACCCTGAAATGGTTTAGGGAAATTCCACCCTGTTAAAGAGATATTAAAATAATTAATATTTTTAATGGAGTTCCTAAGTCTAAACTTAGGAAAATTAAAATATTAATGGGTATTAATATAAAATTGTGTGAGAATGTTCTAAATGACATGGATCAAGCCAAATCTAATCTTAGCCATTGATTAGAGACTTAATCTCGGCCGTTGAAGACTCAACATGAAAAGTATAAGAGGAGGCTTGAGGGTCAGTTGGAGATACACCAAGATTGATCAGTGAGTTCAATTTTCTGGAGCGGGGTTTGCTGAGAAAATTTGAACAAGTGATCTGAGTTGCAGCAAGGGGCAGTGAGTACATAGCAGAGAGGCAGAGATAGTGCCAGAGGGCCAACACAGTGATTGAGGAGGCTATGCAGAGTTAGCAGGAGCCACGCAGAGGCAGCTAGAGACTGCACAGAGGCTGAGGGGCCTGCATGGGTGACGCAGAAGGCCTGAGAGCTGACACAAAGATGTAGAAGGCTGACGCAGAGGGTTTGAGAGCTACACAAAGGCTAGCAGGGCTGACAGAGAGCTTTGGAGAAGCGCCAAAAGGATTTCTCGTGGGGCAGACTAGTGTTGAGAAGTTGAATATCTGCTTCCGAGAAGAGGTATTACTGTCGTGTAGAAATCTCTGTTGGGTGAGCGAGTTTGGCACGCTAGTTGTACTCAAGAAATCTGGATAATAATAAAACCCTCAAAACCGCTGCACAGGTTTTCGCGCATTGGGTTTTTTTGGGGACGATATGTCCAAAAATAACGGTGTCCCTTGTGTGCTTGTCTATTATTTCAGTTGATGATCTGTATGTGAGTTGAGACTGCATTTGTGTTTATTTTCAGTATTTATATGGATAAATATATTGTTAAGGAATAAACAAGTAGGTAAAATAAACCAGATAATGCAGTAGGAATTTTTGACGTGTTAGACTTAGAAATTTCAACATGGTATCTGAGCATTGCAGATCACAGGAGGACTGAAGGCACCAACTTAATCAAAAGTATTTGCAGCAGTAGCAGCTGTCCTGAGAGACAGAGCTTCTCCTAAGCAAAAAGCAGCAAAGGAGTGACACAGAGGGCCTTCGTCATCATTTCGAGCCAGAGAGAGGCAGAAGAGGCTCAAGAAGAGTCACGTCATCCTACTCAGTCAAGTAGGCTTGACGCAGTTGGCCAGAGGAGTGATTAAGCCTTTGCCGAGATTGCACAGAGTTGAGAGGCTCAGTTCTTCAGTTTTCGGGGCTTAGGCAGCGATGGGCAGATTGTGGATTGGGACGCTGGTGGGGTGCTATTTCTGTCGGAGTAGAGCAGTACCTAACGGGACAAAACCAAGGTAGAGGGAGTCACTACCTTGGTAGGTTTCTAGCCAAGAAATCCAGATCCGAGTTGCAGTTGCAAAGAGGATCGGAAAGGAGTGGATCGACAGTTAGCAGGAAGATTTCCAGCAGGGAAATCGAGACTCAAAGGGAGTCTAGGAGAGAACTTCCAGGAGGGAAGTCGATACTCAGATGGAATCTAGGAGAAAACTTCCAATAAGGAAGTCGAGACTTAGAGGGAGTCCAGAAGAGGAGTGAAGATGGCAATGAACGGACTGAGGGATTAGGATAGGTTGGATGGGGCCTCCAACTTTGTTATCGGGAAGGCCAGGATCTTGTCTGTTCTGGATAGACATTGCATCAAGGGCTTCGCCTTGAGAATTGTGGCTATCCCAGTAAACCGAGCTGATAATGAGAAATATGAGGATGCAATGGCGAAGGGTAAGTGCATAATCCTTGATGGGGTCAAGGATCATGTCGTAGCACATATTGTCGAGAAGAACATGACAAAGGAGATGTGGGATGCTTTGACGACATTGTATCAGGGCACTTTTGTGCAGCTGAAAAATGCTATTGGAGAATCAACTACAATTGTATTAGATGCAGAAGGAGGGGTAGATAGATCTATACCTCCTCAGATCGCAGAAGATTTGAAACCAACTTACTTCCATAGGGGCCATGCCAGATCACGAGTTCATGGTGAGGACCGCCCTGAATGCAGCCTCCGAGGAGTGGGAGACATTTGTCCAAGGCATTTTGGGCAGAGCTATTCTTCCAGGATGGGAAGAGATGTGGGCAGGTCTTCCCCAAGAAGAGATCAAACGACTGGCCAAGGTGGGAAGTAGTAGCAAGGGAGGTCGAATCAAGAAACAGGAGGAGGATGCGGCTCTAGCATTTGCGGGACAGGAGGGGAAGAGGAAGAAGGGACATCTCCAAGGTAAAGTGCTTCCATTATGGGGAGCTGGGTCATTGTGCAACCCAGTGTTCTAGGAAGAAGAATAAGGGAGAGGCTTCTGACTCCAAGGTAGCTCTGGCTAAGGGGGAGAAAGAAGTCGAGACAGATGATGACTGTGCCATGAGTGCTCATGCACATCTAGAGAAGAGGTGGGGTGACATCGAGCTGTAGTTAGCAGGACTACAAAAGATGTGGGGCAGGATCCTTGAGGTACCCAAACTCTTGGATCATATCCGACTACAGGAGCCCCGAGTGACAGTAGTAGGATGATGAATGTCGGTAGAAGCAAGACGCGGATGGAGGGACAAGGCAGTGCTAGAGTGCAGGGGTTTGTAGCAATGCAGTGGGGTTGCAGTAGTGCGAGAGGCACAAAGGTGATTGCAACAGTGCAGAGAGGGCCGAGGCACAAAGGAGGTTGCAGCAATGCAGAGGCAACAGAGGGAGCATAGGATAGCAGCAGAGGTAGCTTCAACATTAGGGCTTCCAGACTGACAAGGATGTCAGTAGTTGGGTAGATCAGTTACTTACTTCTCGGTAACTGAGTTGCAGTGCAACAATTAGCAATGTTAGTGCTATGGACAACATGATGCAACATGTTGAGAGGGAGCTTCAGTATAGATGTAGCAGTGGTAGTGGCAGAGCCATGGGAAACAGTACAGGAGGGAGCAATGCAGTGGATGTAGGGCAGCAAGCCCAGGATCAACACAGGTACCAGTGCTGGAGGATCAGTGTGATGTTTAAAGTTGGGGCATTACTAGAGCACATTCCTCGCTAAGAGGGAGTGTTGATTTGTTGTAGCATTGGATGTGCTCTAGCCATGAAAATTGGTGGAGAGGCTAAAGCACATGAGATCTCCAAGACCCAGAAATGGTTTGGGGAAATTCCGCCTGGTTATAGAGATATTAAAAAAATTAATTTTTTTACTGGAGTTCCTAAGTCTAAACTTAGGAAAATTAAAATATTAATAAGTATTAATATAAAACTGGGTGAGAATGTTCTAAATGACATGGAACAAGCCAAATCTAATCTTAACCGTTGATTAGAGACTTAATCTTGGCCGTTGAAGACTCAACAGGAAAAGTATAAGAGGAGGCTTGAGGGTCAGTTGGGGATATACCAAGATTGATTAGTGTGTTCAGTTTTCTGGATCGAGGTTTGTTGAGAAAATTTGAACAAGTAATCTGAGTTGCAGGGAGAGGCAATGAGTACATAGCAGAGAGGCAGTGAGTACATAGCAGAGAGGCAGAGATAGTGCTAGTGGGCCAGGGCAATGATTGAGGAGGCTACACAGAGGCAGTAGGAGCTACGCAGAGGTAGCTAGAGACTGCGTCGAGGATGAGGGCCCTGTGTGGATGGCGCAGAAGGCTAGCGAGTTGATGCAGAGGGTTCCAGAGCTACGCAGAGGCTAGCAGGGCTGACAGAGAGCCTTGGAGAAGCGCCGAAAGGATTTCTCGGGGGGCGGATTAGTGCTGAGAAGGTGAATATCTGCTTCCGAGAAGAGGTATTACTGCCGTGTAGAAATCTCTATTGGGTGAGCTAGTTTGGCACCCTAGTTGTACTCAAAAAATCTGCATAATAATAAAACCCTTAGAACTGTTGCACCGATTTTTGTGCATTGGGTTTTTCTGGGGACGATTGTCCAAAAATAACAGTGTCCTTTGCGTGTTTGTCTATTATTTCATTTGATGATCTGTATGTGAGTTGAGGTTGCATTTGTGTTTATTTTTAGTATTTATATGGATAAATAACTTGTTAAGGAATAAACAAGTAGGTGAAATAAACTAGATAATGCAGTAGGAATTTCTGACGTGTTAGACTTAGAAATTTCAACAGAAGGATGGGACCCTTGCATGTGCATAGACTATAGGGCCCTAAACAAGATGACATTGAAGATCAGATACCCGATCCTGTGCATCGATGGGCAGATGGATGAGCTTAGATGAGATAAATACTTTTCTAAGATAGATTTGCGCTCAAGATACCACCAAATTCAGGTGAGCGAGTAGGACATCCCGAAGATTGCATTTCGTGGCCATTACGAACACTTTGAGTTCTTGGTGATGCCCTTTGGGATAATCAATACGCCAGCCACATTCCAATCTTGCATGAACCATGTGTTCCACATGTAGTTGTGCCGATATGTTTTGGTATTCTTTGATGACATTTTGATATACAAGAGAACATGGGAGGAGCACCTCCAACACTTGGAGGAGGTATTGTGCGTTCTGAAGGAGCAACAGTTGTATGCTAAGATGTCATAGTGTGAATTTGGATTGACAAAGATGCTGTATCTTGGACATGTGATTGGGGAGGATGGAGTACGAGTGCATCAGGAGAAAATCAAGGCCATCCTAGATTGGCCTACACTCATGAACGGGACAAAGTTATGGGGATTCTTGGGCATTTGCAGGTATTGCAGTTGATTTCTGAAGGGTTTTTCCCAACTAGCAGAATCCCTCACAGATCTAATAAAGAAGGGAGAATTCGAGTGGACAAATGTTGCACAGGAGGCCTTTGAGTGCCTAAAGAGGGTGATGAGTAGCTGTCCTGTTTTGGTCCACCATATTTTTCACGACCCTTTGTTTTGGAGTGTGATGCATCAGGAAAGGGTATTGGGGTAGTTCTAACCCAGGGTGGCCATTCGATAGTGTCTGAGAGCTGGAAGCTACAACGACATGAGAGATTGTAATCCATTTATGATAAGGAGGTGCTGGCAGTTATGCATGCGTTGGTTAATTTTTGGCTGTACCTAGTGGGAAACAAGTTCAAGGTGAAGACTGACCACAACATTCTTCGATTCTTCTTAGAGCAAATGAATCTTCAGTAGAGGCAACAAAAATGGGTCAACAACATCCAAGCATATGATTTCGAGATTGAGTATGCCTAAGTCAAGCAAAATACGGTTGCTGATACCTTATCACGGAGACTTGCGACTCTCTTATTGATGGATATCTCACAGGACTGGAGAGCACAATTGTTAGTGGAGTACTCGAAGGATCGACAAACATGTGAGATCTTGGATGTTACTCATGGAGATGACTGGTATCGGGTGATGGATGAGGTTATTTACTACAAGGATAGAATTTATCTGGTGCTAAGGTCACAGTTGAAGGAGAAGATCCTTCTCGTAACTCATGACTCCCCATTGGTAGGACACCAAGGGTTTTACAAGACGTACAAGACCATTAGGAAGCATTTCACTTGGCAAGGTCTTAATGAGGATGTCTCGAGGCATGTTAGGGAGTGCGATGTTTGCCAAAGGAACAAGGGAGAGCACACTCATCTAGTTGGTCTACTACAACCTCTTCTTAGTCCCAAGAGGAAATGCGAGAGCATATTGATGGACTTCATTACAGGGTTGCCAATAGTTCAAGGGCGAGATTTCATCTACGTGGTGGTTGATAGATTGATGAAATTTTCCCACTTTTACGCCATTCCAGTCAGATACTCAACTTCAAAAGTGGCCAAGTTATTTTTCGGGAGGTGTTCAAGCTGCATGTGTTGCCTAAGACGATTGTTAGTGATCTGGACAACTGGTTCGTGGGAGGATTTTGGCAAGAGCTATTTCGCATTGTGGGCACAAAGCTGACACCGAGCACGAGCTATCATCCCTAGACAGACGAAGATAGTAAATAATGTTGAGAAATCTAGGGCATAGAGATTAGATGATTTCTTTTGTAATGGTAACTGCTTGTGAGGACTTTTTACTTTTTCTTAATTAGGTTCTTCTTGTACTTGGTTATTATTATGTGTTCTTCTTCATCAAACAACTACCAAACCATAGAGAAGAATGAGACAAAGAACACAAGATGTAGGCGATCAGCTAGGGCCAAAACCTCTCCAAGCTTGAGAGGAAAAACCCAACGAATTTTTCTTCTTAGAGAATCTTCAATTGACGAATTTGAAAACCTAGACCCTTGACCAAGAACCCTTCCAAGACCAAGTCAATGCTCTTTCTTTGAGTAGCTACTCTTTCTGGCAACTTCGTCCTATCCTGCAACTGCAACTTCGACTTGCCCAGAAATTGCAACTTCGACTTGCCCAGAAACTGCAACTTCGACTTGCCCAGAAACTGCAACTTTGATTGCAACCAGAAACTACTACTACAACTTCTAGAAATTGTAACTTCTCTTCTTCACTTAGGTAGATTCTCTCTCTTAGAGAATTCGGTTTCTAGAAAAGCTCTTCTTGGTGACCTAACTTCACTTCTCCAACTCGACTTCACTCCAACAAAATGTGGCCTAATTCCTTCGCAGATGTGGAGAGAAGTAGCCCAAAACAAAACCCAAAACTTCGACTTCTTCTTCTTTCTTCAATATCCTCTTCTTCACAATTCTTTTTGTCTCTATGATCGAACTCGTGTGAGTGAGAGTGTGTCCTCTAAATGAGGTCGAGTGCCTTATATATATGCTTCCTTGTGCCTCCTATTAGGCCGACTCAATGAATTTATAACAAACCTAGAAGCACACAATGGGTGCTTTGACCTATAAAAATGAATTCTCTTGAGCATGAAACCCATGCCTCAAGACTTACAATAGTAAGTTTATTTTTCTCTTTTCATTAAATACATAAAACCATGATTACATTTGTCATTATGAAGACCAAACCTAGTTACATATTTCAACACTCACTCTTAATTAGGGAGGTATTCATAATCCATACAAGGTACTTGGACATTCTCAATCTGAAGAATTCTTATAAGAAGAGTCAGATTGGTAACCCATCTGTATAGCATCATATCTTCCATCATTTTCACATAGCAAGGCCTTGACTCACAACTCTATCTCTCCACAAGATCAGAGCACAATGCTAGCGAGACTAATGATTATAGACACCCTCATCATTGTCTCTCTCAAAATACACCCTATCGACGATCTCAAAGTGTGTTCCACCAGGACTATTCTTATCTTGGATTCCCAATCCTCAAAGAATATTGACCCTCTACGATTACTGTCATCTTGGATGCCCCAACTCATCCTTAAAGAGTATTGGATGCAAGATGTTTAACCAATCCTCCATTTTGTCTTCCCAAGTGAAGACAATAATGATGTGTCTATCTCTCCCTCTCAACTTAAGGAGGACATGCCCATTCCACTAAAGGAATGTACCCATTCCTATAAACAAGAATGTACCCAAGCTCCCTCTTAACTAGGGACTTGACCCAGCTCCCTCTTGACCAAGGACTTGCTGAGTAGCTCTTCAGGTGGAGATCATGGGACAACCAACTGCTTGTAGAACTTCTTCCTTTGATGTCATGAATTTCTTCTTTGTCATAGAGTCTACATCTTTTGGGACTTCTTCATAGAGCACAGACCATCCATCACTTTCATCCATGAGTCATGTCATCATTTCTTTCATGGGAAATGTTAGCTTTTGTTGCATCGAATGCGTTCTAGCCATGAAACTTTGTGGAGAGGCTAGAATGAATGAGTTCTCCAAAACGCAGAAATCGTTTCTGGAAATTCCACCTAGAAATGTCTCAATTAGATTATTAATCAATTTTTTTAATTATTTCCTAAGTCTAAACTTAGTGAATATGGTTAACTAATCAATATTAATTGAGATGTGGTGAGAATCATCTAGAAGCTCACACGAATTGACAGGGAATTAATCTGGGCCGTTGATTATGTTTTAATCTTAGCTGTTGGTACTCCAACAAAAGATTATAAGAAGAAGTCGATGGGTAAATGGGGAACACACTAGGGTAGATACTTAGTTGCTCAAGCAGATCAATTTTCTCAGTGGCTAAAGTTCGGCAAGAGAAAATCGAGTCAGAGAGTGAGTTGCAGGTGGGAGAGAGAGGACATCAACAATAGTCTGAGAGTGTAAGACAAATCTGGAAGGGGTAGCACAGAGGAGGGACGTAGTTCATTAACATAGAGGAGTGACACAGGCACTACGCAGGGGTGACACAGTGAGGACAACGAAAGGGTAGAAGGTCCTCTTCGGGGTCAGAAAATCGCTGTGGAGTGTGAGAAATTCATCAGTAAATTTCTCTCAGTGATTCTTCCTCTATTTTGGCTATCCGTATCTTGTATAGAAATTATTGTTGAAGATTAGTAAAAGAAACCCTCATTTGCTGCATCGGTTTTCCCACATTGGGTTTTTCCGGGGATGATTTTCCAAAAATAACTTTGTCATTGTGGTTATATATGTGCTAGTATTTTTCCTTGCATTTATTTTCCGCAGAATCTTATGTGTAGGATGCAGTGTATATGTTTCGATATTTGTTGTAGAAAACTCCAAATAATTTGTTTAAGTAATTTAACAAATAGAAGAAATAATATCAGTTGCTGTTGTAAAATTCATGACAACGAATTTTCATAGGAAAGTGATCCATTATACCACATCTGGCCTTCCTTCATGCCATGTTGCCTTCTTCATATCATGTTTCCTTAAGGACCTTTCATCCTGCCACATGATTGTCAGTTGTAGAAGACTTCCACAGTTCTTCCCTTAGCAGCCCTGCTTAAGCCCATCCAGATATGATTCAAAAATAAGAATTAAATCAAAATTACCTCTATGATAGTCTTTCATCATGACATCTTTTTGTTTGCATCGCCATCCTACATACATAGACACATCTCCAAAAGATATACATCGTCAAGGATCTCTTTCTTTTCTAGACCTCAGTGGGGTCTTCATATCTTTCATGGAAATATCATAGTCAAATATTTCAGTGCTTGGATGTTGATTTCCTTCTTCATAGTTGCATTTTTCATGATCTCTTCCTTCCTTTCTTCACACATTTTCTTCCACAAACTTCTAATCAAAGTTCCTCTAACTTTGTCAACCACCTCATATTTCATATGAGGACATATTATGTTGATTTCATCTAGTCAATGTGTGACCCATGCCTTCCTGCATACTTTCAAAGGAGGAGACCCTTTCTTTTTTATTATGCTCTCGAACTAGAGCATTCTTAATATCTGCAACCATATGACATGACTTAATATATATATATGTGTGTGTGTGTGTGTGTGTGTTCATACATACCTTGTTTCTTCCTTTAGTGTTAAGTTATGGTATGTTCTATGCTTATAAAAATTTACTTCTTTTTCTTATTATATTCCACAGATTAGCAATCACATGTACATAAAGTAAAGTGCAGATAGAACAT
>APFE031419647.1:182430-198734 GCA_000404065.3 Pinus taeda
TCCCTTGTTTCTTCTTGAATGCATCTAGCCATTAATTCCTCAAAACCAGGAATTACATTATTGTTCAGAAGAGTAGTCTTGAACACATACCATTTGGATGGTAATCCTCCAAGAGTTGTGAGTGCCATTTCTCAGTGTATCGTAGATTTCCTTGGAGGTGTCTATATCAGAGATGTAGGCCACCAAGTGCTTGCCGATAGAGTCCCGGATGATCTTTTTCGCTTTAATTTCTCCGTTCTTCCATTTGTTCCTGGCAGCAATAGGTGCATTTGATGGAGGCTCAACAATATTGCCTCTCACGTGACCCAACACTCCTTGATCCTCCAGCGTTAGATCAATAGACATCTTCCATTCGTGATAGTCAGCTTTCTCACGGAGCTTGTCTTCGGCAGGAAAGAGTGTTGAGGACCCCATCGTTCTTTTAGGATAGCTTTGCCAATCTTCTCTTCGGTGATTGCTCTTGCTCTTGCTCGAGCTTTGTCTTCACCTCAGCTTTGATACCATGTTAAGTTATGGTATGTTCTAGGTTTATAACAGTTTACTTCTTTTTCTTATTATATTCCACAGATTAGCAATCACATGTACATAAAGTAAAGTGCAGATAGAACATTAAACGATCAACAGAAAACAAGCCAAGACAAGAGACACAAGATGTGGTGGCTAGCCAGGGACAAACCCCACAATGAGTGGAGAAACCCTTTGATCAAATCTTCCTTTGCTTCAATAATTCAGCAGAGAGAAATAGTACAATAAATCTGATTTATATCAACAATAGCAAACCCTAGATCAGCAGCATCAACATTAGCGGCTTCATCATCAAACTAGGGCAGACGAGATCTCACAAACCGACCTTCAGATCTGCATGATTCCACCACCAAAAGTTGTAGTTTCTAGAGGAGGTTCAGATGAACCTATAACGTAGTTCAAATGAAGAGATCTTCTAGTCCACGCAAGTCAATCTTTACTTCTGCAGTTGCAGCGTTAGTTTTGGCAGCTTCTAGCTTCAAACTAGGGCAGTCGATATCTTCCAAACCGTCCGTCGGATTGACTTGATTCCACCACCTAAAGTTGCGGCTTTCAGAGGAGGTTTAGATGAACCTACAACTTAGTTTAGATGCGGAGATCTTCTAGTCCACGCAGGTCAATCTTTACTTCTGCAGTTGCAGCTTCAGTTTTGGCAGCATTCGGCTTCACATGTGTGAGAGAGAGACCCTTTTCAGCGCAGTAGAGAAGGGACTCTTTTCTGCGTAGTAGAGAGAGAGAGATGTGATGAGATGAGTTAGTCCAAATGAGGAAAATTCCTCTTATATTTATACACAACGTTGGTGTTTGAATAGATGTGATCGTTGGGCTTTTGAGCCTATATGCGTTGTAGGTCGGCTTGATAATAATTCCACAATCAAAATAAATTCATATGTCCATGAATACTTATCGGAATCGGATGATCTTTATATCAATCCTACACCTCTCGAAGAGAGGAATCTAATAAAAATATTATCAGCCATGAATAAGATGACCCACATGATGTTTTGCCCTAGTTGCCAATTTTAACATTTAGGTCATCTATACTTTCTTCAACAACTTCCTTGATTGGAAGAAATTCAATCCCTTGACCAGCTTCACTTTTTTTGACATCATACCATCATCCCCTAAATTCCATACAAGTTGGAATTCCCGGTGAGAAACTTGCTTCTTCAAGTAGGTGAACCTTCTAATGGAGATTCCAACGGAGGATCTTGTTCATCCTCATCCTGCAAATGCTCCTTTGGAATGACGTATGATGAGCTCTATGCTAGATGACTTTGTTTGTCCTATAAGTACTACTTATGCTTCTAATGAGGTTACCAAAAGCTACATCCTTTTATAGGTGACAACCATAGACTTCTATTTCAGCTATCTTTCATGCTTCTTTATAATGATGTCAGGAGCTCTTGCTTTCAATTATATGCTTCTATGATGCCATCTCCTAACATGATGCATCCTATCATGCTTCTAATGATTCCTAACATGATAGTTATACTCTATAACAGAAAACAGAAACTTGAGAAGAACTAGGTGAGGAAAACTTATCTCAATAATATTAGAGATCTTTTACTTCCTCCTTCTTGAATTTCTTCTTTTCAGCTTTCTCCCTTCTTCGTTTGTTGTTGTCCTTCTTTAGCTTAGCATAGTCTCCCTTGTAGTGCCCATATCCTGGACATCCATAGCATTGGATCTGAGACATATTGATCTTTTTCTTTTTCTCAGGACCAAACTTGCCAATTTTTCCTTTGCTTCTTGACATGGCAACAAACGTTTGACCTTGCTCATCTGATCGAGTATCACTTTTTGCCTTCAACTTGTTTTCTTCGATCTTGCATAGTGACCACAAATTATTGAATGCGATAGCTTTCTCCTCTTCATAGGCCTTTGATACAGGGTTTCCTTGTTCATCAGTTAGAGCATTTAAAGCAATGGTAATCATTTCTTTATCGAATATCACCTCTCCTATATCTTGAAGTTGATTCCTTATTTGCGATGCTTTTGTGAGACATGTAGATATCCCTTCATCCTTTGATGCTTTCAATTTGTATAGATCAGATCTTAGTGATATGATTTTTCTTGTTGTGCTTTCAAAGAATAGTTCTACTAGTTTATCATATATCCCTTTTGATGTCTCCAACTCTGCTACATATGGGATTTTATAAGAATCCTTTGAGCCCTTAGATCCTTTTTCATGTATTTAGATAATGCTTTCCCTTTAGTTGATTTGGAGACTTTTCCATTGACATGATCAATAACTTCATTTTCCTTGAGGACTAATCCTATCCTCCTTGAGACATGATAGCGTCTTTGATATCTCCTTCTTTGAGGTGATGATTAAGTGTGGATCCCAAGAATGCTCCTTTGATCGAACTAGGGTTTTGACTTTCTTCAAGATGATGATGTGATCCTTGTCCTTGAAATGCCTTGGAGAGGAGGGAATCCTTTTGATGCTTTGACGCCCTTGATACTTTTCTCAAACTTTGATCCTTGAGTGCCCTTTATTGAGTTTCCCTTCCTTGACTTGTTACCTTAGCTTTGAAACCATGTTGAGAAATCTAGGGCATAGAGATTAGATGATTTCTCTTGTAATGATAATTTCTTGTGAGGGCTTTTTACTTTTTCTTAATTAGATTCTTCTTGTACTTGATTACTATTATGTGTTCTTCATCAAACAACTACCAAACCATAAAGATCAACGAGACAAAGGACACAAGTTGTAGGCGATCAACTAGGGCTAAATTCTTTCCAAGCTTGAGAGGAAAAACCCAACGAATTCTTCTTCTTATAGAATCTTCAATTGATGAATTCCAAGACCTAGAACGTTGACCAAGAACCCTTCCAAGACCAAGTCAATGCTCCTTCTTTGAGTAGCTCCTCTTTCCAACAACTTCGACCTATCCTGCAACTACACCTTCGACTTGCCCAGAAATCGCAACTTCGACTTGCCCAGAAACTACAACTTCGACTTGCCCAGAAACTGCAACTTCGACTTGGCCAAATTTTGCAACTTCGACTTGGTCAGAAACTTCTTTCGAGTTGGCCAACAGATTCAACTTCGACTTGCCCAAAAACTGCAACTTCGACTTACCCAGAAATTGCAACTTCGACTTGCCCAAAAACTGCAACTTTGACATGCCCAGAAACTACAACTTCGACTGCAACTAGAAATTGCAACTGTAACTTCGATATTTCCTAGAAATTGCAACTTCTCTTCTTTGCTTAGGCAGATTCTCTCTCCTAGAGAATTCGACTTCCAAAACAACTCTTCTTGGTGACCTAACTTCACTTCTGCAACTCAGTTTCACTGCAAGAGAATGTGCCCTAATTCCTTCACATTTGTGGAGATAAGTAGCCCAAAACAAAACCCAAAACTTCGAATTCTTATCCTTTCTTCGATCTCCTCTTCTTCGCACTTATTTTTGTCTCTATGACCGAACTTGTGTGAGTGAGAGTGTGTCCTCTAAATGAGGTCGAGTGCCTTATATATAGGCTTCCGTGTGCCTCCTGTTAGGCCGACTTGATGCTTGCATGATCGACTTGGTCTTGGAGGGTCTTTTGACTCTAATTTGACTCAAATAATTTTATTTACAATATGTAACATGCCCAAAAGGGTCATTCATACATGACAATGACTCAATGACTTTATAACAAACCTAGAAGCACTCAATGGGTGCTTTGACCTATAAAAATAAATTCTCTTGCGCATGAAACCCATGTCTTACGACTCACAATAATAAATTTATTTTTCTCTTTTCATTAAATACATAAAATTATGATTACATCTGTCATTATGAAGACCAAACCTAGTTACATATTTCAACAAATAAATGGCTGGAGGGCTACCTACACAACTATGTGACTAGGTAGTAGAGAGCATGGGTTATGTGGCTGCACTTTGGGGAGCATTGCTACAACACCACTTATTATATGTCCATAGGCATGTAACGCTTTTGTGCTTTATATTGTTATGATGCACTAACTGTTGCTGATATGATCTTTGGAGATAGGTGGGCCCTAGGAGCCACAGATTGGATACATGAAAGCCAAGATATCCTTAGCGCCCTCAAGGATAACTTGCAACTGCTCAAAACCAACGAAAGTTGTATGCAGATAGGGTAGAGTTGAGCGACATTTTGAGGTGGGGGGCTTGATTTTTCTGAGGCTCTAGCCATACAAGTAGACCACGCTGAAGTAGAAGGGAGCTGAAAATCTCAAGCCCCATTTTTATGGACCTTACAAGGTGATTCGACGGGTAGGAGAGGTAGCATATGAATTGGAGCTCCCACCAGGGAGCAAGGTGCACAATATATTTCACGTGTCCTGCTTGAAAAAGGCCTTGCGACAACAGGTGACAACTATTTCAGAGTTATCGCCTATGGTGATGGGGGCACTTAGTTTTGGAGCGGGGGTTTATCTTACAGGAGGGGAAGGAAGTTCAGGAGTAGGACAATCAATGTGTTTCTTGTTAGATGGAAGGACTTACCTGAGGAGGATGCCACTTGGGAGGGAGCACAGATTTTGCAACACCCAACATAACAGTCGCTTGGGGACAAGCAACATTTGAGAAGAGAGAACTGTCATGTCCCCAACAATTAATTTTGCTAAAGGGAAATCCACAATTTTGCAATTTTGGCAATCGATAAATGTTTTGGCATTTAAACTTAGGAAAGAGGGGTATGGAGTCTTAAATTAAATTTTGCAAAGGGGAAAATGTTGTAAAATGTAACTAGGTTCGTTCTTCATAATGACATGATCTTTGTAAATGATGAAATAAAAGAAATAAAATTATTTTTGTATTCCTCGCTTCATGGGTTTCATGAGCAAGAGGTTTTATTTTTTAGTGGCTCCCATTGAGAGCCTTAGGATTTATCATTGAGTCAAAGAGTCAATGTCATGTATGAAGAGCTCTTCTTGATCATATGTAAAACATATATGAGTCTATGTCTAAGTCAAAATAGCCCTCCAAACGACAAGCACAAATCTCCTCTTGAAGTCGGCCTGCAAGATGAATTAAATAACTCAAGTCGGCTCTCAAAATCAAAGACACATCTCTTCATGTATATAAGTCGACTTATTTATGGACAGACTACTATAAATACCCAACTAGGATCTTCGCATAAAAGAAGGTTCAGGTATCGAATCCTCTGCAATTTGGGGTGGGTGATTACAGTCTCTGAGATTTACGCATTACAGTCAGAAGTTCGGATGGGTAACAGAGATAAGAATTTGGATCCTTTTGAGGTTTTCTGATGGTTATCACAGTCAATCTAGCTCAGATTTGTATCACAGTAAAGAGGATAATTCAAATGAAGCTCAGGGGATAGCGAGGGTCCTTCGTGATGAATGACAACAAAGAAACAAGAAAGGATGATCTACAGTAGACAGTTCTGATCAGATGATAAAGGCTAGAAGGAACTCATATTTGTCATGAAGGAACAACAAAGACAATGAAGAGACTTCGGATGATATAAGGTACAGTTCAAAACTATAGTGAAGACAATACTTTGATGAGCTATGTGCTATGATTTAGTTCAGGTCTATTATAGTCTTGATACAACTACAGTAAGAAGATCTCGGTGCTATGATGAAATCACGATGACAAGAAGGATCAAAGGAAGGAGGAAGAGAAGAAGAGAAGACAATGTCTTGGTCTTGGAGTGTTATGAAACCAGCTTACAAGAAGGTAGAAAAGATAGATAAATGCCTTAGAAATCAGCCTCTTTGAGGGGGAAACCTCCTTTACATTACACAAATGAACAATTCTTAGATGATACAAACGACATGACCTCCTTTCTCTATATAGGAGTCTAAGGGGTCATAATATAATCAGAGTTGACATAACAATAATAATGTAAGGGCACAATAATAACAATAGTGGGCTTCTATGGGGCACAATAATAATAATATGGGGACTACATGGGCACAACAATATAATAAGGGGGTTGCACTAATAACAATAGGGGGTTACACTAGTAGTATAGGGACCTAACATTCCCCTTTCCTTCAAAAAGTGTTGTCCTCAACGCTCGAGTATCTTGATGCTTTTGTATAAAATTCATGTCCTCTCATGTGGTATTTTCAACAGGTAAGTTCTTCCACTTGATGAGATACTCTAAAATTGATCGATTTCGTAGCTGTCGAGTTCTTGTTTCTGTCACTGTTTCAGTTTCCAATATGATTTTTCCTTCCTCGTCAAGTTCTGGCAATTTTGTTTGAACTGGGATCTTCCATCAACTTTCGAATAAGTGGCCACACTTCTTCATCCTTCTTCCATTCATCCCTTGCTTCGTTTATCCAATCTGGTTGGATAATAGAAATAACACAAAAAATGCTTCCACATCCTCATTCTTTCTTGAGAGTGCATCTGCAACAACATTTTGCTTCCCATTTTTGTAGATGATTTCAATGTCATAATCCAACATATTTGTGACCCATTTTTTTTGTTCTTCTAAAGATAATATTTCTTCTAGAATGTATTTAAGACTATCATGATCCATTTTTACCTTGAAGTGTCTTCCCATTAGGTAAGGTCGCCATTTCTTAAGTGCATGTAGTATTGCCAACATTTCCTTCTCACAGATATCTTGTTTGAGATGTAGTCGTAAAAATACCCAATCGCCTACATCAAAACTTTTTTCACTGCGATGTTGATATGTCTATTGTTTCATTCGATTCTGCACCAAAGTGGCGTTATCCTTTAAAAGTTGGAGAACTTGTTGATGCTCGATGTGATCTTTCATTGCTAGAATATTTTTCTTCTTGATATTTCCTTTTATCTTGAGAGTTTGAGGAGTGGTAATTTCTTCCAATGCATTAGAAGATATGGTCAGATTCATTTCTTGATGCTTGATGTGATCTTTCACTTTTTGAACATTTTTCTTCTTGATATGTCCTATCTTGAGAGTTTGAGGAATGGTAATTTCTGCCAATGCATTACAAGATATGGTCAAATTCATTTCTTGATGCTCGATATGATCTTTCACTTCTTGAACATTTTTCTTCTTGATATGTCCTTCTATATTGATAGTTTGAGGAGTGTTAATTCCAACCAATGCATCACAACATATGGCCAGATTCATTTCTTCTTTCTCGATGTGATCTTTCACTTCTTGAACCTTTTTCTTCTTGATATGTCCTATCTCGAGAGTTTGAGGAGTGGTAATTCTTGCCAATGCTTTACAAGATACGGTCGGATTCATTTCTTCTTTCTCTAGGGTTGGTTCCTGTTGTATATCCTCTTCTTTTGATTTTTCTTGATCCTTTTCTTCCACCTCTTCATAATATATGTAAAATAATTTCTTCTCAGCACACTTATGACCTTTAATGCATTTGCTATCGCAATTGTAACAAAGCCCCTTTTCTCTTTTTTCTTCTAATTGTTATGTGTTAGCCTTGTAGGTTGTGGAAGGCTAGGAGAAACAACACTTCCATATTTATAGTTGTGAGGGGTAGACTTCTTTGTTTCCATAATTTTGCTTTCCACTTTCTTGCCAACCTAAATGCCTTCTCCAAAGAATCAGGTTCCCAACAATGAACCTCATGTTGAATGTTATCCTTTAAAGTCCCTATGGAGACATCAATCCTCTGCTTCTCTGGAATATCATTTTCCCTTATATTCAATTTTTGAAAGTCCTCAATGTGCTCTTCCATTGAACACTTTGTTTGAGATTTATCAATTGGCTAAAGAAGGTGTTTCTCTTTGTATCGTCATAATGTGCTATCATTTCCTCCGTGAAAATTGACCACGTAACAAGTGGTTTATGAGAACAAAGCCCTTTATACCATAAATATTGATCCAGTTCTAAATAATTATATGTAATATGTACCTTTTGTAATAGTGGTACACCATGTAGATCAAAATATTTCTCCATCTGTAGTATCCAATTTACCGGATCCTTACCATAAAACTTCCTCATATTGCCTTTCCTTGATTTTAGGAGCTCAATATTGAAACGACTGTAACTCTATAATTTCAGATCTTCCAATTCTGAAATCGTGACCTGAAGTAGCCCTCTGTGCCCTCTTTCCAATGCCACCAGTCTGATCGAAATTGGATTCTCCAAGAAAGAGTTATGCCAATCTCCCAAGATGACCTGATTATATACCTTTTCAGAAGAGCGAAATTGTATAAAGTGCCATGTGTTACTTTTTTTGACCTTCCGATCTGAAAAATATACACAGAAAACTACAGTCTGTCCTCTTTCTACAACTTCTTACGAAATTTCAATATGATGCTCAGAGAGAAAGTTATGACGATTTTCCCAAGGTCACCTATTTAAGATGTAATTCAGGAGTCTGCAAAAACCCTAACTTCCTCAGATCATATATCTAAAAATATAGAGAGACAAGATCTGAAATTCGGACCCAAGGTTGTAATATCCCCTTTCAGAGATACCCCTCAAAAACCAGCAAACTCCAACCAGAAATGGACTCTCAAGAGATAAAAATAACAGTAGTGCAACATACAATAATATATACATGGAATATAAGTAGATACTCAAGAAATGCAGAGAGAAATGCTAAGCCATTTTATTATACTGAGTAATGGAAAGAGTATAGGAGGTGATCAGGAAGATAACACCTCGACTTTCACAAGGCAAGTGAAGATATACACTCAGAATGGTGAATGGCCTCTCTCTGAACTGCGTCCAAGCTTTTGGAGAACCGCTGTGCTGTTGCTACTGCTGGAATCAAGTGAGGATTTGGGGCTGCTCCCCTCCTCCGAAAATGCTGAAACTCTAGAATCAGACTATGCTCAATAAACACAGAAAAACCCAGAAAGCTTTTCTAAAATAGCTGACCCCCAAAAATCACCCCCTTGAGATCTACGCAATCCCTCAAGGCTCTGCGCTGCCACTGAATAGAACCCTCCAAATCTCTGCCCGAAACTCTGCCAAAAATCCTCCAATATGCAAGGGTTGATCCCTTGCTCAATCTCCCAGCTCAAATCCTCCACATAAACCCAATCGGAAACTCCTACCCAAAGTGACTACGTCCTCCTCTCTCAAGACTGCGCAGTCATCAAAGTGCTCAGTCCCTCCTCAACTCCAAAGATCGATCCTCCTGCAAGAAATTGCTGAAAACTACCTTGCCTGAGCAGGCACTTGAAGTCCCCCAGAGATAAGGGTGAGATCTCCGAACGGAGACACTCAATGCACTAAACAGTGTTGCAGACAGGCTAAACAGCCAGCATGCTCTAAGTCGAAGTGACTAGCTCAAATGAAACATAATCGAATGCCAAAATGAGGAGGCTCCTCTCTCCTTTATAGCGTTGACCCCTCTCAAACCCTAAGGTCCTCCTCCTCCAACGTAGCCTGTCCCTTGCCATGTGCTCCTCTCCATCTGTGCAGTCCCTCCAAGTGTCTGCGTGGGCCCCCTTCTATACGTGGTCCTTTGGCCCCCTTTTAAGTTACAACGTTGTGCTACTAGGGAGTGACTTTATTCAAAAGTGAGTTATGTCCCCCTTTTCTCACCCTTTTATTTATAAATAACTATAGAAGGCAGAATTGAGCAAAATCGAATATTCCAATTAGCCATGGCTAATTAGGAATATTACAGTCTCCCCCGGCAAAATGTTGCCTGTCCTCAAGCAACTGAAGTGATGGATGCTGCAAAATTTTCTCTCCCAAGTGGCATCCTCATGCAGTTAATTAGCTCAAATGCAACATAATCGAATGCCAAAATGAGGAGGCTCCTCTCTCCTTTATAGCGTTGGCCCGTCTCAAACCCTAAGGTCCTCCTCCTCCAACGTAGCCTCTCTCTTGCCATGTGCTCCTCTCCATCTGTGTAGTCCCTCCAAGTGTCTGCATGGGCCCCCTTCTATACGTGGTCCTTTGGCCCCCTTTTAAGTTACAACGTTGTGCTACTAGGGAGTGACTTTATTCAAAAGTGAGTTATGTCCCCCTTTTCTCACCCTTTTATTTATAAATAACTATAGAAGGCAGAATTGAGCAAAATTGAATATTCCAATTAGCCATGGCTAATTAGGAATATTACAGTCTCCCCCGGCAAAATGTTGCTTTTCCTTAAGCAATTGAAGTGATGGATGCTGCAAAATTTTCTCACTCTCCCAAGTCGCATCCTCATGCAGTAAATTCTTCCACCTCACCAAGAATCCCTGGACTGTCCTGCTCCGCAGCTGCCTCTCCCTGGTATCAATAATAGCCTCTGGCTGCAACACCAAATGCCCCTCATCATCCATGGGTGGTAGCTCATCTGTCACTGTCACCTGCTACCCCAATGCCTTCTTCAGGCATGATACATGAAAAACGTTATGAATCTTGCTGCCTTGGGGCAGCTCCAACTCATACGTAACCTGTCTAATCTTGCATACCACCCTGTATGGCCCATAAAAGTGGGGCTTGAGCTTCTCAACCCCCTTTTGCTTCAGTGACGACTGTCAGTATGGCTGTAATCATAGGTAGACCAAGTCCCCTACCTCAAACTGTCTCTCCACGCGATCCCTGTCAGCATACAGCTTCCGTTGGTTCTGCGATGTAGCCATATTATCCTTGAGGGCTCAGAGAATATCCTGACTCTCTTGGATCCAAATCTTGGCTCTCGGAGTCTTGCTAGCACCAAACATCACGTCAACAAAAGATAAAGGATGATATCCATACAAAGCATAAAATGATGACATACCAATGGACATGTGATGTGTAGTGTTGTAGCAGTACTCCCCCAGATGTAGCCACTTCAGCCATGCTCGTTGCTACCCACTGACATAGTTACGCAAGTAGCCCTCCAGTGGCTTGTTAACTATCTTTGTCTGCCCATTCGTCTGTGGGTGATAACTGGTATTCGGTGTCAACTCCGTCCCCACCAATCGGAAAAGCTCCTGCCAAAACCCACCCATGAAACGACTGTCCCTGTCACTAGTGATGGTCTTAGGAAGACCATGTAGCTTGAAGACCTATCTGAAGAACAACTCGGCCACCTACGCTACTGTGTAGTGTGCCGGTATAGCGAAAAAATGTGTGTACTTTGTCAGTCGATCAACAACGACAAAGATACAATCCTTGCCCTTTACCATGGGCAACCTTGTGGTGAAGTCCATCGAAATACACTCCCATTTCCCCTCCGGAATGGGAAGAGGCTGCAATAATATTGCGGGATGGCTCATCTTCCTCTTGTTCCTCTGGCAAACGCCGCACTCCCGGATATGCTGGAGTATGTCCTCCTTGAGGCCCTTCCATGAGAACCTCTCTCTGATGGTCCTGTAGGTTTTGGTAAACCCCTGATGGCCGGCCAATGGTGAATCATGTGATGCATGAAGTATCTTCTTCTTGAGCTGAGATCCCTGAGTCAAGAAGATCCGGTCCCTGTAGTAGATGATCTCATCGACCACCCTGTACCTGTCATCTGCCACCTGCCCATCTAGAACCTCACATGCAAAACTGTCCTTGGAGTACTCTACTAAGAGTCGAGCCCTTCAGTCTGTATCCAAGCTCATAAGAGACAACGTGGCTGGTCTACGTGAAAGGGCATCTGCTACCACAGTGTTCTTACCCTTGACATACTCAATGTCAAAGTCATATGCTTGGATCTTATTAATCCACTTCTGCTGCCTCTCATGTAGCTGTTTCTGCTCCAAAAAGAATCTGAGGCTGTTGTGATCAGTCCTCACCCTCAACCTGTTACCCACTAAATACTGCCGGAACTTGGCCAATGCATGCATGATGGCCAGCATCTCCTTGTCGTATATAGAATACAACTTCTCGTGCGGAAGGAGCTTCCAGCTCTCAAAGGCTATAGGGTGACCTCCCTGCATCAACACTGCGCCGATCCCCTCTCCTGACGCATCACACTCCAAAACAAATGGCTGAAAAAAAATCCGGCAATGCAAGCACTAGGTAGCTACTCATAACCTCCTTGACCCTGTCAAAGGCTTGTTGCGTTGTATCCGACCAACTGAATGCCCCCTTCCTCGTCAGATCTGTCAAGGGAGCAACAAGCTGTGAGAAACTCTTGACGAACTTCCGGTAGTAAGTACAAATGCCAATGAATCCCCGAAGTTCTATCACGTTCCTCTGCTCTGGCCAATCTCTGATGGCCCTGATCTTCTCCTCGTGGAATCTCACTTCGTCCACCCCTATGATGTGTCCCAACTTCCAAGTACAACATCTCCGTCAACCCAAACTCACACTTGGAGAGTTTGGCATAGAACTACTGCTCCTCCAAGATGCGCAACATTGTCTCAATGTGTTGGAGATGCTCCTCCCAAGTCCTGCTGTAAATGAGGATATCATCAAAGAACACCTGTTAGACTCCGTCTCATGTCAGAGATTGATTCTTCTTCAAAACAGGGTTTTGAAGAAGAAATCATTTAAATGTTGCTTTTTATATTATGTAATTTATTCTCCAGCTCTTCAAATGGCAGTGCCATCAGCTCCTATCCCTGCAAAAAACACAAATAGAAAGGACTGTTGAAAAGGCTACTTTGGCTTGTTTAAAGTCAGATCTAAAAGACTTGGTGCTATGCATTTTGAGTTCTTGTTTTCCTGTGACATCTACAGCCCTATTAGGGCTTGATCTGGACCAGGTCACGAAGTCTAGCATCACCTCAAAAGTTTGCCTGAACCGAGGAATGCTTTCATGATCTAGATTGTGTGCTGAAGTAACCGAGCTTCTGAGGCATTGTATTGGGCATAAATACGATGTTAATGGCTTCAAATTGATAAAGAACCCGGCATCATCTTAAAGATTTGTGAGCACGTATTCCCTAGTAGCTTAACAAGATCCAAAATTACTTGATCAGTTCATGCATATGTCTAAGAGATCTGAAGTCTTCTCTTATTCGCTAGAGAAAGCTATGATAAGGGATTTTGCCTCCCCTTCAAGGAAAGTCTGTAGCAGAACCGTTACAACAGTTTCGAAGCATTCATCCATCTCAAGCTAATTCGAATAGGGATACTCTGATGTTCGGTTTGGTAATTGCTACAAGGCATGTTTACAGTTCGGTTGATGTGAAGATCTATTCATTCCTTCAAATTGCATTAAACAATGATTAAGGGTTTTGATGGCTCGGAAGCCAGTTTAAATTTAAGCACCAGCCTTCGAAGTTTTGAAATTTTCTTTGGCACGTACAAATGTATAAGACTCTGTTTGAAGTTACTTTTCAGATCTCATAATGTGTGATTTTGAGGTATCCTCAGCTCTCTGAAAAGGAAATTCTGAAGCATATTCATTCAAGAATTGCTCAGTCTCCATGAATAAATGTGTGGCACGTAAGGAAAAAATTATGTTGCAGGAATTAAAAAAAATGTGAATGCTAGGAATTTGACATAACAAACAGTATTCGAGCTGCAGGCAGCATGAATTATCGCTGAGCATGAAAAGTGGATCGTATTTCCGAAAGAAATGGATCGTACCATGATTTTGGCGCATTTTTTGTGGCTTGTGTAACTTGGATTGCACATTACCATGATTCTGAGGAAATATTTTATGTATCACTTGCTCCATCTCCGTGGAAGCAATCTGAATTGATGATCAGTTCGTATTATCTGCTCATTGCCATTAGTTCATATTATCTGGAAAGAGATGGTTGTGCTATCACTATCAGTGCAGGAATTACCAGATATGTGGCAAATGCTATGGTGCAGACAAAAAGCTTGATGAAGAAGATATGCATCCTATCAATAATTGAGGTGACAGATTTTCATATAGATATCAACAAGGATAAAGATGAGATTATAGAAAGTGAATTCTTTGATACGCGCCAGGCCTTCTTAAGTCTTTGTCAGGGGAATCACTACCAATTTGATACTCTGCGTTGGGCTAAACATTCTTCCATGATGATTCTTTATCACCTTCATCATCCAACGACACCTGCGTTTGTGAGTACATGCAATGTATGCCACCATGATATTGAGACAGGATAGGGATGGCGTTGTGAAAATTGCATTGATTTTGACATGTGTAATGCCTGCTATCAAAATAATGATTCCACGGGTCACCCTCATAAGCTGATAGCTCATCCCTCAATTGCTGAGTACAATTCACAAAATCAGGAAGCTCGACAGAGAAGGGTCCTACAGCTGCAGATGATGTTGGACCTCTTGGCACATGCTTCTCTGTGTCGCTCTCCTCAGTGCCAATATACAAATTGCCGCAACATAAAAGGGATTTTGCGTCATGGAAGACAGTGTAAAATTCGTGCTTCTGGGGGTTGTTCTCTTTGCAAGAAATTGTGGTATCTGTTACAATTACATGGACGGGCTTGCAAGGAATTTGAATGCCGTGTGCCTCACTGCAAAGACTTAAAGGAACACAATCAAAGGTTGTAACAACAAATGGAATCAGGGCGCAAAGCTGCTGAGGCAATTGATTTAACGTTTGAGACAAATGAAAAAGCACAGAAGTAAGAAATTTCGATGTCAATAAACTAGTTGTCATTCTTGGATTTGGCCAAATGAGTCAGGTTCTTGCCAACTTTTCGTCCACGCCTTTAGTTGCTGCGTTAGATGGAGATCTGTCTAGCATGCCATATGTAGCATTTGACTCGGATCGTTAGAAAGATTGCTCGAAATCTTGGCTTTCCAGTTCTTTATGAGGATGGATTCCGCCCAATTATGTTGCAGACAGCTGGTATTACTCTACCAAAAGCGTAATGGTCATGATTATGAAAAGAAAATTACTGTGCAGTCCGTTGAAAGGCTCCGATACTCTGTACAGGACTCTGTTCCATGATTTCCGCCAGTGATTGATCCTTTGGAGATTTTGTGGGAGATGTGCCTTTTAGAAGGCGGATTGTGAGTTATTGTTGATGCGTTGGACGTGTTGGAGTTCGATGAGTGGCTCTGCCTGTTGGGTCGTTCTTGCATATAAATTTAAATTAAACCTTGAATGCAACCGTGCTCATTACAGTTGTCACCATGAGATGAAAGGACAGGATTTTAGTTTAAAATTGACAAATGTAACACAACCAAAGAATGAGACTCGATTTAAGACTTCAGTTCTGATCCTGTTGAGATCTGCGCTCCAACATTTATCTTTAATTAGCCAATGATCGAGGATTTTTAGGGACACGGTTTTATTTTAGAATAGAAACTTGTTCTCTTTTCTAATTTATGGTAATTGTTCAAACAGCGCCCGGATTGTGGATCGATCTGTTGTTTTTGTTTTAGGATAGTTTATAAAATAATCATTTGTAAGGAGAAGAGAGTTAGTCAGGGGATTTTTTCTGAGTGTTGGAGGAGAGCTGAGCTCCATTGTACAGTCTTTGACAGAGGGATTTTTAATGAAAATTTCACAGCTCTGATTTCGGAGATTCATGTGGTATGTTAATTTAGCGTAAGTTTTCTCTTTGTCTCATATGTAAACTGTTATGTTTCATTCACCTCATGATCATTTCTACTTGAGCAAATGAAGTGTTTAGGTAGAATTCATAGTATTATATGCTCTGCCTATAAGTTTGTTCAATTCAATGTTTTCTTCTGTTTGACAAGGATTCAAAGTTATTGTTTGCCCTTGTCAGCTCCTCACCGGTCTTGCCATCCCATTTAAATCCGGATTTGATGTTAAATTCCTTGCCTACCTTGCCTCAGTCGTCAACCTGTGTTGTTCATTATATTTCTCTGTTTGAAGCTGTGATTTTGCCCATGCAGCCCAGAAAAACCTCTTTATTTAATTAAAACCCCCAAATCAGCCCTCATTATCAGTTTACTAGCCTAAAATCATTGTTTCTAATTGGTCAACTCTTCCCATTGAAAAAATCCACCGAGTTTGACCCGAGAGAGCCTTCTCATACCTCGTAGGGCTAGCTACGAGGTGAAATGGTT
>APFE031419654.1:14066-37465 GCA_000404065.3 Pinus taeda
TCGGTAGCTTGATGTACGCCATGTTTGTACTAGAACAGACATTGCACATGCAGTGGGAGTATTGAGCAGGTTATGTCAAAACCAGGGAAGGAGCACTGGACAGCAGTGAAGCGGGTTTTCAGGTATTTGCGTGGCACTAGTAATTATGGTTTGTCCTACCAAGGAAGACCAGGATTGGACAAAGTGTTGGATATCCATGGCTTCGTTGATGCAGACTGGGCTGGAGATCTAGATCAGAGAAGATCTACAAGTGGGTATGTGTGTAACCTATTTGGAGGTGCAGTCAGTTGGATGAGTAAGAAACAATCTGTAGTGGCACTATCAACTACAGAGGCAGAACACATGGCAGCCACTCATGAAAGCAAGGAAGCAGTTTGGTTGCAGAGATTGTTCAAGTATGGGGTTAGTACAGGGAGCTATAAGGATAGACTGTGACAGCCAAAGTGCATTTTCTTGGCAAAGAACCCTGCTTATCATTCAAAGACAAAGCACATTGATGTTCAATATCACTTTGTGAGGGATATGATAGAAGACAAAAAGGTGTTGCTGGTAAAGGTGGACACTTTGAAGAATACTGCAGATGCACTGAAAAAATTTGTTAGCTCTGAGAAGTTCTCTTGGTGTGGAGAAACAATGGGTTTTGCAGGGCTGGAAAAATCACTAAGCTCTCTTGTGGCCCCCCGTGGAAAGAAAACAACAAGTGGGAGATTGTTGCGTTGTGTTATATTCTTTCCACATAGTTAACAGGGGGTTTGAGGGGTATTCGTAACCCCACTTTATGGGGTCTGGGGCAGCGCCCCGGAAAATTTTGGTTTTGGAGCCTATGTTAGGTTAGGCGGACCCACCTATGGTTTTGTGCATGATTTTCACACATGTTTTTTGGACGCGATGGTTTTCAGTGCATTGTTTTGGATGTGATGGTTTTTAGTCCATGGTATTGGATGCTTCGGCATGTATAAATATGTATTGTAACATTGAAAGGAACATAATGAAAAATCAAGCTGGTAGTCCCGGTTTTGGGATGCAGTGGGAAATCTCTATGTATACCTATTTTATGTGTTATGCTCTCGCATTTTTATTTTTCCTGTGATTTAGAATTCGTATGCAGGTAATTTCTATACAGGGTTAAAACCTACAATAGTTACTGTCTTGGAGTTACAGGTGGCACTTTGAGACCCATTTTTCACAATTTCGCTAGGCCATAATTACTGACAGGGTTCTAGAATTTTTTGAAATTCGACTTGGTGGACCTCCAACATGGCATGGTTGACCTAAAATATATTTCGATAATGAATTTTGAGGATTTTTCTATCATTTAGCATGATTATCTCTTTAGTTATCACATTTTTAGCTAGTCAAAACCAAACCGTATATAGTACGATATGGGAAAAGTTTGTAAATATTTTATCCATGCATGCTAGGGAGTGTGAGGGCCAAGTGCTAGGGAAACACAAGGGAGCACTCATTTCAAATGCATGGAAATGAATTGTCACTAAGTTCTAGGTGTGCCAAGGAGGGAGAGAAAAGGTATACTAGCCAGTGCCAAGGCATCACAAGGGAGAACTAGGTCAAAATGCTTGGAAATGAACAAGTAAGAGTGTTATGTGCCATGGAGTGTTAACAAATTCCAGGTGCCCCAAGGATGAAGTGTGTTAGGATAAGTTCAAAATAGGACTTGCAGGAGGTAAGCCTATGGTTGTGATAAGGTGTGTACAAAGTAGTTTCAGACAAAGGGAGAATTTGGGTTGGGCACAACATTGTTTTGTGAATGACTTGGTTGGGTTCCCAACTCACAAAAAAAGTAAGGCTATCTATGAGGGCACGACACCTAGAGAGTGCCAAGGTGTTCCAGGGAATTCCAGGAAGTACTAACACATGCTAGACTATTCAAAGGCATTTTAGGCATGCCAAGACATGCTAAGTGCTAGGGCATGCCAGGAAGTTCCAGGTGCCAAGGTGTGGCGCCAACACATCCTAGGGAGTGTTATGGCCATGTTATAGGGAAACACCAGGGAGGAGTAGTTTCAAATGCATGGAAATGAATGAATAGGAGTGTGATAGAGAGTATTAGCTAGCGAGTATGAGGTGTGCTATGTGTCAGGGAGTGTTAGGGAGTGCCAAAGCATGCCATGAAATGCAGGGGATGCTAACACGTTCTACATAGTGCCAAGGGATTATTAGGTGTGACATATGTTATGGCATGTCAAGATGTAAAATTTGTAGCTTAGCTGTTTAATTTTATGACCACAGTTGGATGTGAGCCTTGTCTTTGTAAGTTGTTAGGTTGTATAAGTTGAAATTATACATGAGTAGCCTAAGACTCATAGCTTCATTCAGGAGTCAAAAGCCTTCATTTTAAGCTTATACCTCCTTCATCATCCTTTACTGGCCATTCTCCATCATTCCCCTCATCAAAATCCTTTCATTTCCTTATTTTACAAAAAACCCTAGAAATCTGTTGCGCTTTTACCATAGGTCTGTGATCTGACCTTTTCCTACCCCTTTCCTCACTATTTTTGAGAAATTACACTTCTAGTATTTTCCTAACACCCATACCTATTCCCCATATTTTTCCCATAATTTCTCCTACCACCCTTCCCTCTGATTCGCTTCCCTAAGTTGTTGGTATTTTGCACTACGATTTTACCTAGTCACCATGTTCTCATCATATCTCTCAAACCTCACACCTGTTTTCCATGAAATTCTTACATGATATGAATAGGGAGGAAATGAAGACATCCACCCAATTTCAGCTCACAATGATGTATGGTTTGTGAGAAATGAGCCATCATCTTCTACATCCATTTTCGCATTTTCTCGAGATTTGTGACTCTATGTGGGTTGAAATTTTTTGTTGAGGTAAATTATGATGATATTAACTTTTTGTAAAACTTTCGGCCCATTTGGATTTACCGTTTGGGCGATATTCCCAAAATACAATTGCTACAGGAGAGTTGTTGCGCTTTTGACTATGTGTTTATCATAATTTTCAAAACACATTTATGACCAAATGGAGATGAATTTTGGAAAACCAAAGAAGGTTTTTTTAACCATGGAACCAAGCACAATAACCACCTTCAGGTTTTGCACAAGTATTATGGTTAAAGATATATGAGTTTGTCTTCCTTGTTGCTCTTTTTTCTACGCTTCTGGACAATTAGTTTTGGGATTAAGTTTGAAGAGGCTAAAATGATGTTATTGCATGGTTTAAGCCTCCATGGTGTAGTGGACACTTCCAAGTTTCTTCACAAGTCTTCATAAAAACTCAAAACTTCAGTCAAGTCATCAAAATTTCAAGTCAACTATTTGTTATGCTTTTGCCAGTATTTGTTGCATTTCTATCCGACCAACATCAAGATCAGATTCAAAACAAATGGGAAAGTATTTTTGAAAATGGGAGGAGTATTTTTTTCATAAAATACCCAAAAAAACAACATCTCTCAATTTTTACACAGAAGTTATTGTCTTGCAGTTATAGTTGGAACTTTGAGACCCATTTTTCACAATTTCGCTAGGCCATAATTATTGACAGGGTTCTAGAACTTTTTCAAATTCGACTTGGTGGACCTCCAACTTGCCATGGTTGACCTCAAATATATTTCGATAATGAATTATGAGGATTTTTCTATCATACCCCATGATTATTTATTTAGTTATCACACTTTTGGTTAGTAAAAAAGCAAACCCTAGATAGTAGGATATGGGAAAATTTTGTAAATATTTTATCCATGCATGCTAGGTAGTGTGAGGGCCAAGTGCCAGGGAAAAACAAGCGAGCACTCATTTAAAATGCATGGGAAAAAAAATTCAGTGATTTCTAGGTGTGCTAAGGGGGGAGTGAAAAGGTATACTAGCTAGTGCCAAGGCATCACAAGGGAGAACTAGGTCAAAATGATTGGAAATGAACAAATAAGAGAATGTTGTGCCAAGGAGTGTTAGTGAATTCCAAGTGCCCCAAGGATGAAGTGTTATGAAACCAGCTCACAAAAAGATAGAAAATAGAGATCCACGCCTTAGAATTCAGCCTCTTCGAGGGGGCAACCTCCTTTACATCACATAAATGAACAATTCTTTGATGATTCAAATGAAAAGATCTCCTCTCTATATATAGGAGTCTAAGGGACCATAACATAATCAGAGCCTACATAACAATAATAATGCAAGGGCACAATAATAATAATAATGGGCTTCTATGGGGCTCAATAGTAACAATATGGGCACTACATGGGTACATCAATATAATACGTGGGTTGTACTAATAACAATAAGGGGTTACTCTAGTAGTATAGGGACCTAACAATCTTATAGAATTATGGCACAAATTGTGGAACTCCAATGATTGAGAAAATCTAGGAATGTGTTCCACTAATGAAGAGAGAAGATCAACTAATCAAGGGATTTCGGTGGGGAAAGATTTCTCCATTCATGGGGAATGATTTTTAATCATTTTTTATAAGTACCAAGTCGATGTTGCCTCTAGGGAATGATTGCGAAAATCTAGGAATGTGTTCCCTACCATTTAATGCAAATTCCTAGTATTGGGGACTAGATCCATTAATCAAGGGGTTTTGGTGGGGAGATTGCTCCATTCATGGGGAACAATTCCTAATAATTTTTTATAAGTACCAAGTCAAATTTTTCTCTAGGGATATATTTTCATTAGTGTTACTATGGAGAGAGTTTTCACTTTTGCAGCTCCATTATATTTTCTTGTAGGGATGTAATTATATTCATGAAAATAATGAAGATTGGTGTCATGTTCAGCTTCTAAATCTTATTCTCCTCCATATATCTCTAAGTTTCCTTGGGCTTGGCCATCCCAAGAGTCTTACAGGCTTTTTATATTATTTTCTTTTATTCTTTTCATTGCTTATTCACATGCATCTCTAGTTTTTATTTCTTTCTATTTCTGCACTTAGTATTAATGATTTCTTGTTGTAGGATTGAGTTAAATGGTTGACGTAAGTTCTTTTGCAAGATCATAAGAATTATTTCATCCTTATAAAAGCTTTAGAAGATAAAAATAATCATTGAGTTGCTTAGATTAGTCTTCTGATTCCGAAATCTAGATTGTTGGATCTCCTTTTTTAACAAGGAACATTAAATTTCATCTATTTTTTAGAGCATGCTAACAAGCTTCAATCGAATTAATTCCACTTGAATTAGATTAAAAGGACATTATGGTTCATAAAAAAAATTACCCAATTGCATTTTCACTTGATTTGGTTAGGCATTGTTTAGATTTACTAGCTCACTAGTTCTCAAATTTCTAGACTTTCGACTAGTAATGTCTTTTATTTTTTTTGCATGGGTTAACAGAGTTATTTTTGAGTGATTCCACTTGGAATGGGGACCTAAGATATCCTAGTTAATCCCAGAATTTGTCCCATCTAGTTTGGATTTTATTTTCTTGGTCATTCATTGAATTATAGTAAATTTGTATATCCTGTAGGAAATTAGGGGATCTTGTAGGAAATCATTGTAGCATCTTATAGGAAAGCTTGTTTTGAGGCCTAATTGATGAAAAAACTTGTAGGTAGCTAGAAAAGGGTCTGTACTTGTCTCCCAAACCTTCTGACCACTCACCATCATCTCCAAGCCACCTGCCACACCACGAAAAGTGATTAGCTTTCACACTCTCACATGAAAAGAATACGAAAAGAAAAACAAATTTCTTTTATTTATTTACATGCATAGCAGTAAAAGGTTTGATGGTTTGAATATCCATGCTTAGGATGGTAGGATTGCATACATTTTAACTTAAAAATCTTTTAAAGAAAAGCCTCTTATAAGTTAGTTAGAAAATGGTGTGTTTTAGCATTTGATTTCATTATCTTTCCTTGTACTTTCTTTCTTGCAATAGGTTGAGGTTCCATTTAAAACATTTCATTTTCTACAATTGGTTTAGGATTTGACTTTGGTACATGCACTCCATGACATCATGACATCAATGGAATGACACATTTTATGTTGCACATATAGTGTCGACACCTCTTAAGTTTGTACGATCCTCGGGTTGATATTTAAAGTTGGTAGCCTTGGGAGTTGTAACATTCTTGTTGCAATACCAAGGCTAATCACAATATACCAAAGATTATGCTAGCCCTATTTTTTAGTTCTAGATATCTTCTACAAAATTTTACCCTTTATAAAATATTCCTGAGCATCTCCTACCAAATCCTCTACAGATATTAGAACTTGTTCATATTCCTAATATATCATGGAAGGCTCATGGAGATATAAATTTCCTACATTCACCATTTAGGGTATGTGCATGTCTGAGGAAGACTAAGTCTACGGTCATTATCTCCCACCTTTTCTAATACCTTTAAGGGATCATATAAAAAAAAATTATTTTATTACCATGACCCTTTAGTATTTCATTTTTCAAGTATAACTATACTTTGTCTCCCACCTTGACTGACCTCCATTTTCTATGTTGAACATGCCTTGCCTTTTATTTTTCCTATAGTTTCTACAATGTTTCTTATAATTGTAGATGTATTTTCTTGATCTTCTAAAAAAAAAAATTATTCGCTTAAGGCATCCCTTGTAAGATCCTCCTTCACTCTTTATTTCTATGCATGTGCAATAACTAAAGGTGAAGGTGCAAAATATCTAAGACAGGTTTTGAATGAGGACTTATAGGTTGAACTGTGGAGTGCTTTGTTATAAAATTGCACACACACACACCAAATTTTTCATCCTAGTTCTTTGCATGATGCTCATTATAACCACAAAAAAGCTACATCAGATTCCTATTCACTACTTTTTTCTTTCCATATTCCCATGAATGGAATGTCGTAGACCTCCACAACTTCATGTCCATCTTCTCCTACAATGTAGTCCAAAAGGCACTAGAAAATTTTATGCCCATGTCTCAAATGATTCTTCTTGGCATCCGAAAGCACACCTAGACTTGTTTGAATAACAAATTTGTTATGTATGGTTTATTGAAGGTATTTTTACAGGTCATTAGAACCTACATCTTTCTAAGCATGTAAACTACCATAGCCATCTAGTCACATCCCTTCATTATTTCTGGTAAAACCTCCCACATAACCCATAGAAATGCTTTCCAAAGGAAGAGTGGATACAGATAAGGGATGATATAGACCTTGTTTGTTGTCACTAATATTGATGTTACAATGAATCATGGATTCTTTATAAACCTAACTATTGTTTCTTTCATATTGGGGCGATATGCATGATCTACAAGTTGGCCATTGTCTTCCCTACACCAAAATTCCTTACAACCTTAGAGGCGTGAACACCTCTAATTATCTTTAGTTGCAGATCTTCATATACACATAAAATATACTGCCTATATAGTAAGCCATCCTAGAGATGGTAGTCAATTGTGTTTTCACCATCATGCATATGGATTTTGCTTTGCAGCAACTAAAACATTTCCTTGATGTCCTCATCCTCTTAATATCCCTCTCCATATGGATCATGGGCGAATGGATCCATAGATATTTTTTTTTATGTGGGTGGCCTTAAAAGCATTCCAATTAACTTGTTTGTGTTTCCCTTCTTATATCTTATCCATAAATGAAAATGTTGTAAAGTCCCCATCCACTTGTAATGCCTAGCTGGTTGTAGCTTAATCATTTGTTGAAAGTATTGTAGTTTCTACTGGTCCCTGTAGAATACTATCCCCTTGCCCATCAAATAATTTTTTCACTTCTTCAAATATTTCATAAGGGCATAAATCTCCTAGTCATATGTAGGGTAGTTTGGAAATATGCCGTGAAATAATTTAAAATGGTACCATAGATGAATTTCTCCCTGCATCAAGAGTGCTCCGATAAAATTTCCACTCATTTCTATCTCCACTTCAAAGGGATGTTACAAGTTCGATAATTTTAGTATCGGTGGTTGATTGATCTTCTTGATTTAACTCTTGAAAGGCACTATGTTGACTTTTTCCCCACTAGAAACTCTTGTCACTCGTTGTTATGGCACATAGTGATGTTTCTATTTTTGCAGATGAGACTATGAATTTCTTGAAGTACTATGGTACCCTAACGAAAATCATGAAATAAAAAACATTAGTACATGTTAATGACTTCATAATTGTGTCCATCTTGAAGAATATGTATTCAAATCTCTTCCATCAATGACATACTCTAGATATATTAAATAGTGTTTTGAAAATTAACACTTCTTGATATTTTCTAGCAATTGGTGCTTTGTTAATGACTCTAGCACCTATATAAAATGTGAGATTTGATATTTCTACAATGGAATTATATACCAATATATCTTCCAAATA
Organism: Pinus taeda; assembly: GCA_000404065.3. NCBI lineage: Eukaryota > Viridiplantae > Streptophyta > Pinopsida > Pinales > Pinaceae > Pinus > Pinus taeda. Next base: position 22,345 of record APFE031419654.1, read on the forward strand.
GACAATAACAAATGAATCTATAAAATGTTGTAATATATCATTCATTACGCTCATAAAAGTGGTTGGTGTGTTGCATAGGCTAAATTAAATGACTAACCACTCATACAAACCTTGGTTGGTGTTGTGGTAGTCTTGTAGGTATCTCCTTCTCTAAATTGAACTGAGTGATATCTGGACTTTAATTCTAGCTTGGTGAAGTATTTGGCTTACTGATCCCTAGTTTGAAAATAATTTATTTTGGGAAGGTGATAACTATTCCTATGCATAATTTTTTTTAACACTCTATAATTAATAGGAATCAACCAAGTCACATCCTTCTTTGGCACAATTATGATAGGAAACCCACATGGAGAGGTAGTTGGTTGAATGACACCTTGTTGTCGTAGTTATTGCAACCATTTTTTCAGCTCATTTTCTTTTGCAATGGACTACAGGTATAATGCAATGGCTGGTAATGAGTATTCTCGCTATAGTTGGATTTTGTGCTCCACTCCACCCTTGGGAAATATCCATTTAGGCTTATGGAACACATCCTCGTATACCTATAGAAACTGTTCTAGTTTTTTTCGTTTCTTATGACACCACTCTAAGGATAACATTTCTCTTAGTTACTCTTCTATAGTTTGATATTCCCTTAAAAATAGTGAAACATACTTCTTGGTAGAATTGATTTATTAGCTAAGTTGGCACTTAATATCAAAATATTTTACTTTCCCTTGTAAGTTTTGATGGTGAATAATTTTATATCCTTGATGAAGTGGTATTATTTTTATCTTCACATGAATATCGCATCCTGCATGTACATATAGATACTTCCAAAAACAAGTCAAACATACACAGAGGGGAATTATATCCAATTCTTTTTCATCAATAAAATTAAAACTAGTAGAAAAAATTATTTTAAACTATTTTGGTTACATTTATTTTTGCATCCTTATTTACCCATACCAATGGATATGGACTTGTATGATCACAAATCTCTAATGCCAAATTGTTGACCAATTTTGATGTAATGAGTTGCACCTATGATCTTGAGTTGAACATAGCATCATTCTCATTCTTTGCCTTCTTTACATGCATCTTTATATGGAAAATATTTTTCTTTTAGTTGTCTTCATGTTACTAAAGGCCACATAAATTAGCCATCTTCTTTATTAATGTATAGATGATATTCTTATCCTAGCCTAAGTTAATTTCAACCTATGTTTTCAAATACGTGGCCATGAGGTGCTTCTTTGTATATTTATTTTCATTATTTATCTTAAACTATGCATGAACCTTCTATCACTTCTCCTCAACATGAACTTTAATAATACAATTATTGAAATGGTTTTTTCATTCTTTGCACTATTGTGCTATGCTTGTTGTCTTTTTTTCCATTCCCCCTCTATAATTTTCCTTCCCCTACATTCAAGTGTATTGGTGCTATTTTCCTTTGACCCACTTCATTTCTTTATTTTCAAACTGGATCTTGTCAACCCTTTTTCACAAACCCTTTAGGTTGAGTAACATAAATCTACTCCTTTAACTCACTATTAAGAAAGGAAGGTTTTACTTCTAATTGGTGAAGATTCAAATGGCACTTTGTAGCTAATGCAATTAAAAATTTAATAGTGTTCAACACATCTACAAGTCAAAATGTTTTTTCATAGTTAATACCCTCTTTTTATGAGTACCCTTGTGCCACCAATCTAGCTTTGTGCTTATCTATACTACCATCTGCTTTAAATTTGGGTCGGTACGACTATTTATAGGCTAAGGAATATTTATCTTTAGGAAGTTTAGTTAATCCCTAGGTTTATAGAGTCATACTCTTCCTTCATTAATTTTCTCAACTCTTCATGTTCATTAGCTTAAGTAAAACTCATGGGTTCTATGAAAAATTAAAACACCACTAATAAGGGAATAGTGCTTATACCTTGCAGGTAGGTGAATCTGACATGTGCATCTCCTTGGCAATTCACTTTCTTCATCGTTTCTCTATGAAGATTATTCTTCACTTCTAGGTGAGATCTGACTATTAGTGGTGTCCATATCACTGGATTCTTCCTCAAGCTTTTGTTTCTCTCTGTCTTTGACTTCTTCTTTGTTCTCTTCAACTTTGAAAAGTATAAGCCACCTTTTATATTTGTTTTCCTTGGTGCCTTTGTAGTCATGCTCATGGAAAATTACATCTCTACTTGCAAATAGTTTGTGAGTAGAGGGATAAAAAAAAATTATAAGCTTTAAATTTTGAATAGTACCCTACAAAAATAAAGTTGATAGCTTTAGCATCAAGTTTTCTTCCATTCTCCTTCAAAATATGTGCAAAGGCCTTACACCAGGATACCCTCAAATGATGAACTATTGGTTTAGAACCATACAAGGCTTCAAATGGTGTTTTCAGATCCATATACCTTATTGGAATTTTTTCTTTAAATAAAAAATAGTGCTAATGGCCTTAGCTCAAAAAGGACTTGAGAGATCCTTACCTTTAATCATACTCCATGGACACTCCACCAATGTTCTATTTTTCCTTTCCACAATACCATTATGTCGTGGAGTGTAGGATAATGTAAATTGATTCACTATTCCATGATCTTTGGAGTACATGACGAAGTTCTATAGCATGTACTCTCTACATTATCTAAATAGAGGATTTTGATTAGCTTCCCTGTTTATTTCTCTACCATGTTATTGAATTCTTTGAAATACTAAAAAAAAAAATTCTTTCTCCTAAGTAAACTCAATTATACCTTGTGTAACTATCAATAAAATAGCAGAAAATAATAAGCTCCCCCTTTGGATCTCATCTGCATTGGTCCATAAGAATTAATATGCACGAGTTCAAATACATCTCTTATTCTCCTATCAAAATTAGAGGGAAAATCATTTGTGTGCATTTTTCGTAATGCATAACCTTCACAAGAAACAGACTCATTCTCCAACATAGGGAGTCCTTCAACCATTCTTTGTTTATCAAACAACAATAAATCATGATAATTAATATGACCATAACTATGGTGCCAAATACTTTCTATTGACAAAGATGTAGAATTTAGTGCTTGATGACTCGTGCTAGTGACATCAATCTTGTGCAAGCCTCCAACTCTAACTCCTAAAGCAATAGGTTTGCAGTAATCCAGTAAATCCTTTACTAAAATTCAACCTTCATATTCTGTTCTATGATTATGGACACAAAGATCAGATTTTTATTGATCCCATACACCTACATAACATTATCATTGTTCGTGACACTACCATTTGGCAATGTTACTGGAATGTCTCCATAAACCTTGATTTGATGTGTACAATCATCTTCAAGATAAATTATGACACAATTTCTTGTTTCTAACATACTAGCTCTTAGTGCATGTCATGTGGATTGAGGCTCCATAATATACAAACTATGCATTAACATCATCTATTTCGGCAGATAATTCAACATTAAACATAGGCAAATTAAGATTCTTCATATAATATTTCAGGGCTTCACCTGCAAAATTTCTTGAATGTTTTCTATGTTTATGGATGGCTTCATCAAATTTCTTCTTATAACAATCTCTTACAAGATGCCCAATCTTTCCATACTAAAAACATTTCATTATACAATCATTTATAGTAGGTGACATACCTTTAATTGAATTTGGATTTGGATATGACCTTCTTTGAAATGGACTTCCACCTTTACTTCCTTCTCCGTGTTTTCCTTTGAAATTTTTGTTATTTGACAAAAGTGCTAAGTCTGGATTTTGAGGCTTTAAATTCTCATGCCTCTCTTCTTGTTGCATCAATATACCTATCAAATAATCAAAAGTGAGAGCTTTATCCCTCTCTACAAGACATGTAATGAACATCTAATAGTCGTGTGACATTCCATTTAAAGTAATTGGTGAGTAATTGTAACAAGATAAGTCCTAGATACTAATTCACCTTATCTTTCAAATCCTTAATTCCTAATTTGAAATTACTAATAGTTTCATTTTCTTCCATTTAATAGAAAGGAGCTTAGTTTTCAAAAGAGGACACGATTTGTATTTTTAATCTAATATAGATCCTTAAGTATAGTCCAAGTTTTATTGAAAATCTTGCAATCATTAATATGAGGAATTATACTATATTTTATAGACATCTTTAATATTACCTTTACTTTATTCTCCCACTTCTCCTAATCTTGTATTGGGGTTGTTTTCATGTCTCTAGCTGTACATGGTTTTTCTTAATCTGCATTTGTGATTGTGAATACGCAATAAACTTCCCTCAACATTTATAACACAAATTTACAATTAACATAATTTGATCTATCCAGCTTATTGGCGTCACTTAGGTAGGTCTCAAGAGGTTTATTAGTCATTCTCTCTAAGGAAATAGACTTTCCGTCCTGCACAAGTAATTTATCCGCAAATACTTGAAAGACCTCTAGCGAGATCTTCAAGCACTTACCACTATGAACTAATTCTAGGCACTACCCAATTTTACGTTATACAATTCTGATGTCAATCCATCATACAACAAAATTCTGATGTCAATCCATTCTCCGTTAATTTTACCTTTTGATGCAGGAGGTGTGTGATGCATTGTAAAATTTGATCCGCTACCTCTCCTCATTCACATTGTCAATCTCACAACACCATGGCTTCCATGCGCTGTAGACTTTGCAAAGCATCTCCACTTCCATCCACTGAACGTAGGTGGTGATCACTTGGCTCATACCACCCTTCTTTATGACATCCTCACCTTTAGCCTTTTTTCCAACATTAAGAAAACTTTACTCTCCCCGCATAGCTCCACAATGACACTTACACCATTGCAAGCAGTACATAAGCTAAGACACCAAATGCTTTCCTACACTCCCACTACAGCTCTAGTTGCATGCTCTAGTCAACGTAAATTCTAACACATACAAAGTGTGTAGCTGACCACATGAACATGGTTGATGGACATGAATATGAGCAGGACTCACACCACATTTCCGCTGCACACCCAATTGAGCTACCCACATTTTCACTAATGTTCTTAGAGCCAAACAACGCCACACACAAATTTTGATGAAGCTTTGACCATGCTCGGAAGATCACGACAACGTCTGATCGCTCTCCAAACTGAGATATCCACGCTTTTCACCAGTGTTCATAGGATCAAGCATAGGCCACCATGCATCTCCACGCTATACCGTAACAAATTCTTCACTCCGGCATACAAAAACAATATGTCCCTTCCATTTTGATGCCACAGAAGATGGCCTAGTAGAAATAAAACTAATAAGCCTCACCACCTTGCAGATCACTCATCACTATTACACACCACGCCAGACAGAACAAACAAACTTCGGCAATCTCTGCGATCCAATCTAGTTCTCATACCAAATAATAAATTGTAACACAACAATTTTGAGAATGAATGAGGTAGCTCACAAGTAAGACAAGCTGCACTTGGCTAGCAAACAATGTTGCCATTTACTCATTAATTAAACCAGCCAAAAATACAATATACAAATATTGATAATTTATAAGATTACATTCATTTGGGGAGATCACAATAAACTCCTAGAAATTAGGATCCAAGGCTTAAATAAAGATAAACTCTAAACAAATAACTATGTTCTCCATCATTTCCAGGTGGCATCCTCTCAAATTATGCTAGTAGAGAGGGCAATATCAACTTTTGAGCTACATAATTTCAAGAATTTTAATTAAGGTGATTTTTGTCCTCTTGAAAAGGTATTTCTGTGCATAATAGTTTGGCAAAGTATAACACTTAGTGACAAAATTTTATCAGCAAAAAATGCTATTTGATATAGCTCAAACTACTATTGAAAAGTTTCAAAGTCCAATTTGTCAAATCAAACCTTGTAAATCCAATAAACTTATCAAACCACCTTTACACCTAAAATAATAACAGATAATTATTATTCCTTTACTAAAGTTACTCTATCTAATGATGAAGATTCTATCAAATGGTTAATTAGGAGTCTAGAAAAGTAGCTAGATGTTACACATGGGAAAATTGTGTGAAAAAGTTTTAATCCAATGTGTTTTTATGCGAGGTTACTAGTGGATGTTACAACCAATTAAATTATAATAATGTCAATTATATACAAATTTTCTCATTTTTTAATATGATTAAATGAGTAATATTTGTCAAAAATTTACTAATTTTAATTGTAAATTATAAGTTTTTTATTGAATATTCACCCACATTATAAATGTATGATTTTTCAAACCATAATTGTTTCCTATAATTCTAGACAAAGGAATAATATTTGAACCCTTAAAAAATGCCTATGTTGACCATGATAAAATATTTCAATATGCTAAGAGAAGAAGTAATTAAAACTAAAAAATTTCAATTACTTCCCTATAAGAATAATAAAAGGGAGAGATGTCATTCATATTAATAGGAAAAAACAAAAAGAATATACACTATATAATTTATATATAAAATATCTCATTTCCCATGTTAAGTAAATGATTTCAATGTCGACGATGTATATATGTATATGTTATTAATAGTTAAAAAAAATATATGTATATATTATATAAGCAATTGCAGAAAAATAAATTTTATGGTTAAAAAATTTCAAATAATCTCATTATTTTACATGTTCACCCCTTTTCAAGTATAATTGTTTGGGAAATTTTGTCTAAAATGAAACAAAGATTTGTTGGAATTTCAAGTTTAAGTTATGTAGATTACACAAAAAAAAAGTGCCCAAAAAAAATTTCAAATCATTGAATCCATTTATACATTCACAAATCTAACTTAAACAATGAAAAAATTCACATAGCATATGTGCTTGTGTGTATCCCCAAACTGATGTCCTCACAGAGCAATCTAGTGCATCATGTAATATCCCTAGATATTGCATATTAATATTTTACACTCATGATTTCAAGATCCGAAATGGTGGGCACCAAGTATCAGTTAGAAACCCCACAGCCTAATTTTGGGATGGTTTGGAACTATCCGATCGATCACCAAAAATGCATTAGTTCTAGGAATTCAAGGGGGAATTGGTGACGAATAAATGAGGCCAACTAACCAAGAAAATCTTGTCAATTGCTTCTCTTGCATAAGCATCGGTATTATCTTTCACTAATATATTAGTGATGAACTCTAGATGTGGGAAATATATCAAAAATATCCCCTTGCTTCATGCTCACTTGTATCAAAATTCTTTGGTTGGATGAATGAATTATGAGAATTGTAGCACCTTTGACTGAGGGATTCCAATTATTAAATGATAATTTGAACTACAATGAGAATGTGAACAGTGGTGTGAAAGTCTCTGAACCAGAGACCTCTGATGGTGGCAATAATTATGACCTTACTTGCAACCCATTCTATATTTACTTATGTAAGATTTTGTGAATGTATTGCTTCTTTCTCAGATTAAAAATGGGTTTGAATATTCTAAATTTTTTTGTGGCGAAGTTTAATTTTTTATTATATGGGCATGCATGCTCTTCGTTTACATGTTCCTTGCAAGTTAATATTATATATAAATTTGGTTTTGCATTGGTAAATACATTTGCAATAGATGAATGCAACAGTAAGTGTATAAGAATTTTTACACCTACAAATAAAAGTTGAACTTTTTCAATGCATTTTCTATTTTACAATGAATGTGAAATGTGGAAAAGTAGGCACATTTTATAAATGTTTTTACTTTTATAATGCATTTGAAATATAGACAAAAATGATAATTGTGTTTCATATGTATATGTTATTATATTGGTAATAAAAAAAAATAGTAGTTGATGTTGATAAATATCTTATTATGTTAAAAAAAACATGTAGATTAATACCCATGGTTTTATAAGAAAGAGTAACAAGGAATTATTACCATGGTTTTTTGAAAACACCCACAGTTTTGTATTATGTTAAATACAATAATAGTATGTGTTACAGTAGTGGTTATAGTAATGCATGAGTTAAACACAATAATAGTTATGCTTCTATATTTTCTAATGCCTTTACAATAAAATTTTAGTTGTGGTTATGACCTTTACTTTTATTTATCCATTTCCAAGAGATCACTTTTACACAAAGATGTATAATACATAGAAGTTATTAGTGGTTTTCACATAAAAATAATAAGTGGTGTAAATTGAATCTTTATGATAGAGAGATATGGATTCTCTCACATTATGTTTGGAAGAAAAACAATAATATTTTGGATTTTGATAAATTGATATTTTAGGTAAACGAGATGTTAGATTTTTTATTCTGATAGTGGTTGCAGGGATGAAATCATGATTTTCCAATGATTGAGTGACAATTGTAGAAATTGAAAGATTTTTCATAACTAATACTATTGCAAGAAACGATATCATTATATATAACTAATATTACATGCAAACTGATAAATTGTCGAACACAATTTTACAATGGAAACTTTGTTCAATAAGACTTGTTATGGTCAACATCGCCTTCATCAACAATCAGCAAGGGGAGCATCTAGAGAAGCATGAAGAGGTGGTTTAGGAATTCCAAGATTACTTTCAGGACATCCTTAGGGAACCCCCAGGCTGTAGAAATCAAGCAATACAAACTATAGCGTAGCACATTCCTAAACTCATAAATGTTGATCACAACAAGAGGCTACTACAGCCTATTACTATGTAGGAAGTGGAGGATGCTATGGCTCAGCTCAAGCATGGAAAAGCACCTGGCCCCGACGGATTCACAGCTAACTTCTTTCACGCTTTTTAGGAGCATATAGAAAATGAAGTCTGGGATCTTGTGGAAGAATCGAGATCGATGCACTCGGCCCTACCTTCCCTAAACATGACCTTCATAGCGCTCGTTCTGAAAGCGGAAGAATCCAATACTCCCGACAAATACAGGCCGATTGCACTATGCAATGTTATATACAAGCTCATATCCAAAGTCGTGGCCAACAAGCTCAAACCCCTTCTCCCTCTCCTCATCTTGCCAGAACAAACAGGCTATGTAGAAGGGTGACAAATACTCGTTGGCATCGTCCTCTCTCACGAAGTGATCCATTCTCTCAAGCTTCTGAAAAAACCAGGTATGATTCTCAAACTTGATCTCTCCAAAGCCTTCGACAAGCTCAGTTGGACCTATATTAAACACATCTTACTTACATTAGGCTTTAATGCTACCTAGACATCATGGATCATGAATCTCATTGCTACCCCTTGCTTTTCCATCTTTTAAATGGTTCCCCTTCTCTTCCTTTTCACTCTTCTCGGGGTATCCGTCAAGGCGATCCTCTTTCCCTGTTTCTATTTGTTCTCATGGATGAAGGACTAAGCCGCCTCCTCAAATCTGCTTCAATCTCCAACTCCTTAAAGGGTATCTCGCTACATGGACAACCTCCCATCACCCACCAACAGTTTGTAGACGAAAATATGCTTTTTGGCCATCCGTCAGTGCAAGAAGCCTCTGTCTTCAAATTCCTGCTCAATATGTTCTCTGAAGCCTCTCACACCTCCATCAATGCTGCCAAATATCAGCTCTTTTTCTTTCATACTCCCCTTTCCAGTCAGAGGAATATAACCAAGATATTGGGTTTCTCAATAGCCAAGCTTCCTTCAAAATCTTTTGGATCTCCCCTGTTTGACTCAGCTCTCAAACATGCTTCCTAGAGGACTCTTATTGACAAGTTAGAAAACAGGCTCTCCTCCTGGACCTATCGCTCTCTCAACATTGCAAGCAGGATCATTCTCATTAAATATGTTCTCCAAGATATGCCTTGTATCTGTTCTCAATCATAGCTGCCCCGAAGTGGGTCCTCAAGTGTCTTCGCAATCTACAAAGAAACTTTCTTTGGGGTTTCTCATGCCATAACAAAAAATGGGCACTAGTCAAATGGACGGAAGTATGTCTTCCAAAATAAAATGGAGGGCTAAGTCTGAGGTATCCATTCCATAGCAACAACATCATGGGTGCACGCATATGCTGGAATTGGATCTCAAAACCGCATACTCCTTGGGGTCGACTTTTGCATGCCAAATATGCCCCAGGTAGTCCTCAGGAGGAGCTAATAAGATTCAGTTCCACCACCCCGGGCTCGCAGATTTGGAATGCTGCCAAGATCCACAACGCCTTTATTCAAGCACACATCTTTTGGGAAATCCACTCAGGTAACACTGCAAGATTTTGGAGCGATTCCTGGCAACAACTCCCCAAACTTGCCTCTCTATTTCACAAACCTAAGTGGCACGAAACCATGCAGTAGAATGGGCTAATTAAGGAATATCATTACTGGCAGCAGCAATCGCCCCAAAGTTTTCGACTTTGGAGACAGGCACACTCATGGCAGGCCAACTGGCAGGAGGAAACATATGATGAGATTGATCAAGAGCTCAAAACAAGGAAAATATTTTTTTTTGAAGAGCATGACCGATTGAGATGGGGATATACTACCAAAGGCATGTTCACAACCAAGGAAGCATATCAAATTCTTTATTAACCTTTGCATCTAAACAAAGATCAACTATGGGACCAAGTCTGGCAATCGCACAACTAGCCCAAGGTCTCTACCTTTCTTTGGCCTCTTAGAAAACAACGAGTCCTCACATGGGATAACCTTCAAAAACGAGGATTCATTGGGCCTTCAAGATGCCCCAACTGCAATCACCATTCCAAGAACATCAATCATCTCTTGGATACTTGCCCATTCGCCGCTCAAATGTGGGAGAGAACAACACTTTGTAACAGAAGAACAGGTCGAAGAGACAGATACATTGTCAACACCATTAGGAACTAGCCGCGGGATCCTTTCCAAAGTTCTCTACTCAATGCCCTTAGGAGCCTTCTTCCAAGCTTCATCTATTCGATCATTTGGAAAGAAATAAATAATAGGATCTTCAAAAATCATAGCACGCCTCTTGACATCCTCTGGTCTCTCCTCAAGCGGAATCTCAAAGAATCTCTAGCTCTCAGACAATGGAAAGACTCAGATATGCCTGTCTTACCCCAGGAACGACTAATTCTAGCTAATTGGAATCTAGGAATCACCTGTGGAGACCAGATCAATTCCAACAATGCGATTCACTCTGAGTTGGCTCATGTTTGGTCGCCTCCCACCATCCATCCTTACAATTTGAACTTTGATGGAGCGGTTAAAGGCAATCCTGGACCAGCTGGATATGGGGCATCTTCAAGAATTCGGAAGGCTATGTTAGGCACATTTACCATGAATCTCTATGTAGGGACAACAACAATGTTGTAGAGCTTGAGAGCTTATGGCAAGGACTATGCATAGCAGAATCAAAAAACTTGCTCGCTTTAGAAGTTGGAGGGGATTCACAAATCCTAATCGAAGCCACTAGAAGGATACAATCAGGATCCTAAGCTGCTAAGATTGCCTCAAGATGGAGGCTTCTAAGTAGACTGGAACAAATTGAAGAATGGCTCAAGCCTCCTCGCAGCATTACCTTTAGGCATGTCAGGAGAACAGCTAATAAGGTAGTAGACAAACTAGCTAATCAAGGGGTTGATCAGTAGCTCCCTTTCTTCTCTAGTCCCTTGTAAAATTGCAATGATACACAACTTAAAAAAGATTGCACACTCCTGGTGCACCAAGGTCTCTCCCTCCCAGATCCAGGTGTTTGATCAAAGTACTCGAATGAGCATGTGGACAACTATTTGGAGGGGCACGTGGCTCTTCTCATCCATCACTGCATCTACCATAGCTCCTGCCATTAATTCCCCTGCACACAAGAGTAATGCCGCATTAATGCAGCCTGACTCTCCCTCTCCTTCGGCTCATCGATTTAACATGTCACCCTCAACTAACGGCATTTTCATTTCCTTTCTGTACTCCTTTCTCTCCTTCGCTGCAACGGAAGACTGGCCTCATACCATTCACGAGATGCTCTGGCTCCTGGCTCGCTGGGCGAATAGTTGGATGCGCCTTCAGATCTCTCCCAGATTCATCTACGTTTCATCCAGCCTCTTAGTATCCGGTCTTCAATTCTGCCCTCTAGATTCTAAGGCCAAGCATGTGCTTAACCTTTCCCGCCTCCTTAGTTGCTCAAGCCTGTGCTCTAACAGCCTGAATCAACCTGGTCTGTTGGATATGTTGAAGCTTCGTCAGTGGATGAGCAGTAGGAAGGGTGGCTCCAGGGGGCGATCAAGCTTCCAGGTATCTACCTCCACCACAGATTCTTCTACCTTCTTCTCGGATTTTAGTATGGATTGTTATCCGGCCACCAAAAGCGGACGGGGCAGAGGCAGAGGTCAGAACAGTGTTGCAGCGAGCACCCTCAACTCTAACTCCGCCCAGTTTCAATTTCCCTGCAATCACGACAATCTCTCCTTCATGGCCTCTGTCACCATCGAGCTCTAGGAAATCATCGCTGGTTAGGCAGCTGGCTCACTTCGGGTGATGATGGATAAGACACCAGATGCTAGACTTGGCACAGTCCAGATGAACTATGAGCCGAGCAAAGCTTCTGGCTCTAGCAAATGTATGGCTTTCGAAATCTCGCAAGATCAGGCAGGCGTGAGCATTTCGACTTGCAGAGAGGGCCACCCCTCTGAGGATGAAGAAGACTACCAATTTGGTTTCCGCATAGTCGAAGAAAAACTAGATCCCTCCCATGATGATTAATCAAGTCGGTGCTCTTTGCTTTCCTGGAAATTTTGTGTGCTCGAGGTTTCTTACTTATCGCCTGCCCTACAGTTGCAACAAGCGCTTCCGTTCCAATAGCCAATCTCCATCGCGAAGCAGGCACCCTACCGGCCCTCGGTATCTTGCCTTGTCCGCTGACTCCGCTGCTGTTGATGTTGGTTTTTAGTCCTATGTTTTAAATAGTGTTTCTCGGCTCTTTAGTAATGTCCCAGTTCTTCCAGCAACTGTTGTAATAAACCCACTATTCCAATCACAGTTCCATGTAAAACATTGTGGTTTCTTTTTTATTTTTTGTTTCAGTCATGGTTAGGCTCTCTACTGTTTTCCAATGCAACACTTAGTTAGTTTATCATTGAGCACTGATAAGTTATGTTTGTAATCATGGTGGTTCTGCAGGCTTACTTTCAAGAGGAAATGACCTCGATGTATTATGTTTTTGTACTAATATAGAAGTAGACCTATTCAGATAAAAAAAAAAAATAAGACTTGTTATGGTCTCACAATGGCAATGCATGATGGAGAAGAAAAGTACAACACTAAACCACTATACCACAAAGATATCATACTCTAAACACTATTGGGTAATTTGTTTGATAAACATGGCAACATGTCCAATGTATGTGCCTCTAGCTAATAGTACATGAATTAAGGTTTATGGTTCTTTGTAAAACTTCCAATAATGAGCAAGGTATGTACTCCCTCTTTGTGATTGAGTGACGGCTAAACTCCCTCATGAAACATTGTTAATAAATAAAAGTGTTTGCTGGTTTTTTCTATAAGATTTCCATGGTAATATCGATTTTCAGTTATGTCCTTTCCTAATTGGTTTCTTTGTTTATATTTACACCTTTAATAATGTTATAAATTATATTATTCATCATGTTTTTAGTAATGCTTCGTTAATTGAAGGATACTAAAAGTTGCAACAGTCTCCATTACAATAACAAGTTGCACTAATTATTACTCATTTATGCAATTTTTTATTCCATTTCTATGGTCACCTCACTTAATGATTATAATTATATCATTTTATTATTAGATTAAAAGTATGTGAGAATTTATTAATGCGATGCTACATGCTTGTAAAACCTGTAAAAAAATTATCTTGTGTATTTTGTATGATGTAAACTGAAAGCTGTTACAAGTTGTATTAAAGTAGATATTGTAGCATTGACACCTTTTGGGTTACATAAGAATGATAAGGTTTAGAGTTATGACACTAATGAGTAAAGTTCAAGTATTATACTAATGATTGCTTTGAAGAATAATAGTGTGAATGACTTATATGAAAAATAATTTTGTTAATGAAATTCAGTCATTATTTCAATAAAAGACAGTTAGAAATTCTATTGCATTTGATTATAATTAAATTATGTGAAATATTGAATACTCACAAAATAAATAGTGATAGTGTGAATTTTTATTGAATATCACCCTTTGTATCCATACACTTCTGATAATGTTTAATTATGCTTGCAATTGTGGTCATTGGTTATGGGTTTTAGAAAAGAATGAATGTGTGCATTTCTTTTCTAATAATGAAACAATGTGATAGTGAAAGAGTGTAGGAATGCATGGGATTTTCTTGAAGTTGTTAATAGAATTCTAGAATGTTGAAAATAAATAAAGAAACATCTTAAATGTTGAGAATAAGCAATGATTCAGACAATGGGTCTTGTTAAGTGGTTATTAACAAAGTATAAGGATGATTAGTATGACTGTAATGCCTAAAAATTCATTGTACAACTTATCATGAAATTTCCTTGAATGTTGCCTGAATTTATGATAATTTGTTGGCATACTCTATTTACTATATTGCACTACCCTCCTATGAATTAGCATTGTATGACATCATTCTCTATAATTGGAATACTAATAGATTACATGTGATTTGGTTGAGAAACTTTTAGACTAATCCATGAAGGTATATTGCAATAAGTTTTTTGAATATGCATCATTTGGTTTTGTTTATAACACACTTCTCCCACATTTACCCAAGTTAACTAGTTTGCTGGGGTAAACATGTGATAGAAGGCGACTATGATCTAGTTCAACTCCCCATGTACAACTAAGGAAGTGAATTTGAAAAAAAAATAATCAATCTAAACTTCTACACATGCTACCAAAATTTAGGGGCCAACCAACCCATCCAAGTGACCAACCCTGAAGTAACTTGACATTTTACTAACCTCGACCCTTAGTAACTCCCACACAAGGGCATGCTAGGGACTGAGGATGTTTTAAGCTAGTTTTGCACCTATGAACCCATATCTATGCCACTTTTTCAAGGCCAAGACTCAGGGCATTGCCCATAACCTTATGAAACCTCCAAAAATGAAACTTTAACATCAAAAAATGATACTAATAAAAATACTTGAACAAAGACATGACTGAACCTATACTAGCCATCATAGAAAATTTTAGGGGCGAATGTTCGCCCTTTGGCGAAATTAAGGTGTTTTAAATTTTTAGTGGGCGAATATTTTGTATTATAGTACATTTTTACAAATCACCTCAAATAGCCCACCTTATTTT
>APFE031419667.1:0-11373 GCA_000404065.3 Pinus taeda
GGTCCTTTGAAGCTTCCTGAAGATTTCATCAGCCTTAGTGTATTTAACAAAATTGGGATGTACTAGAAACAAATGTTTTCGTTCATGCTCAACATAAAATAGGTTCTCTAGACTGTTATAGAGAACTCTACCTGTAGGGAGTGCCTTGGGTGCAGATGCACTAGCTGATGAACTGGCCTACTTATTTGCATACTGACTCAACTTTTCAATATAAACCTCATGCCTCATCAATTTATCATTAATTACTAGAGGAATGAGAAGTCCTTTGCTCTGTAAAATGCCAAACTTTTCCATAAATTCATCAATTTCCTCCTGCATGTTCTAACATCTTCTTCCTAAGTTTTGTATCAGACGTCTTTTGGTCAATACCTTCTTGATTTCTAGGATAGTCCCAGTTCTATTGTCAATATTCAGCTCTTCTAGCTGGTACTTATTTTTGCTGTTCAAAAAGTTTATTAGCATGACAGCTTCCTCATGCTTCCCTCCTAGCTCTTCCTTAGTCTTCTGAATCTCTTGAAGAGCCACTTTCACCAAGTCAATCTGTTCAAAAATAATTTGTATGGATGACCAAACATCATTTACTGACTGAGTGATGTTGGTCCATATAATTTTCTTAATGTCTATTAAAATATTTTCAAAAGTGAGATCCTTTTCCAATGTTTTCACCTGCTACACGAAGCCTTTATTCTTCCTCACTTCCTAAGCATACTTAATCTTTGAAACATCATATTTATGTTCTAAGGTAACAAATTTTTCTTTTACCTTCTGTAATTTAGAGACTTGGAGTTTTATCTCCTTCATGAACTTGATTAACTCCTCCGTACTGAGCCCTAAAGTCTCTTCCTGTGTTCTACCTGTGATTGTCTCTGTTGTGGCCAAAGGGACATTTGGTGCAAGAGCTGTTGTAAGTGTGGATTTGACTACTATGGAGACCACTGGTATCACATTTTGAGGTTGAGAGGTCGACTCACTCTGCCTTCTCTTTAGTGATTTTTCTAGTTCCTACTCAGTCTCCTTCAACTGTTCATTTAGCTTGAGGACTAAGTCCATAAGCTCTTCTTTAGATTTCTTTTGAATAGCTTTGGCAGTTTATGGATGTATAGTGGAGGCAACTTTAACTGCTTTCTCAAGGTAGTTATGTCTTTATCTTTCTTATTTATTAAGGCTTCTGTAGCTTTTATATGTTTTGGGTTATGACCCAATCCAATAACCAACTCCTCCAGTGACTTGAACCTGTTGTCCTTAGCTTGTGAAGAGGCTCTTTCTAGCTATAACTGAGCAGTGGTATTGTTCAAGGAGTTTTCTAATCTATGGGCCATCATGGCTTTACTTGTCAAGGTGGAATACACCATCTGCCCTGTCTGCTTATGTAACTCAATCTGATCTGGGGGGTGAATGTCCTTAGCCATGACCTCAGAATCAGTTTTGAGGTAGTCTGCAATTGACTAAGGTTGTTGTACTTTGGGTTTAAAGAATCTCATCTGCATTTTACCTTCCTTGATGTCATAGGCTAACATCAACCTAGTCTGATTGGTAGGAGCCATCTTCATATAATGATTGTACACTTGGACCCTTAATGGTTTGTTTTTGGCCTTTATCTCTTTGAATTTCTCTTTAATGTCTAGGGACTTGTTATCTAAATGCTTGAAGGATGATACTTCAGCACTTTACTGTCTTTCCAGCTCCTGTATTTGTGAGCTAGAAGGTGTTCCACCTACTGGGAAAGTATGCCGACCATCTGCACCTTCTTTTCTCTGACACTCTATATTTTCTTCAAAGAATTCCTCTTCTGAATGGAGATTTAGGCTGTGCCTCTTAGCACCATGCTGATTTGAAGGACCACTGGCAGGGGTACCTACTTCCCTGTCTCTCTTTAAGCTCTCTTCCTCATTCAGAGGAGTCTGTAAAGCTTGTGGATCTTCCATGTTAATCTTAGTTGGGTGGGTCTATGTTTGAGCCTGCTTTTGAGAAGTTTCAGGCTACTTTGACATGCTTGCCTGCCCTGATGCAGGAGTGTTTATTTCTTGGTTTTTTCCGTGTGATGGTTCTGCAAGTGGTGCACTAGTCTCTTATAAGTGCCTTTAAGAGGTAACAACTATTGAGGCACTAGTCTCTGATGCTAGCTTTTGAGAAGTCTCAACTTTCATCTGTTCAAAAGTATCCAGGTCAAGCGTATTTTCTAGATATTTCATTACATTTTCTACATTGACCTGATCACTATCCATTTCTACAAGAGTCCCTTCCCTCCATTCATCCATGTTAGCATATTGCTCAGTTTTTAGGATTCTGTGATGAAAATATGGTGATAGCTTATTTTTCATTCTCCTTTCATAGATGAAACTGTGGGGGCCATATGGAGTCCAACCAAAGCTTTTGCTTAATCTCATGTGCTCTTATAAGATTATTTTCTGCTTCTTTGCTTGCTTCTCTATTGTTGCAGATAAATGGGCCTAGGTGATCCTTGATTCTCAGTTGTGCTTTCTTCTTGTCCTTGGTAAAATGAACTTGATCTGGGCTTGATCATTTGTCTATAATATTCCAAAGAAAACAGTCTCATTGGAACATATCTTGGTAGCTTGAATGGGGGAAGCTCACAACCATATACCTTGGTTTCTGTGTGATTCTGGTATAAATACCAGTCACCTACTCTGTACTCTTCTGATAGCTAAAGGATCTTTCTGATTTCATCACTAATCCTAGGAAGAGGATTTCATGTCAGCAAGGTGGTTGCTGGGTAGACAAACTGGTCAATGAACTCATTATAAGCAAAAGATTCGCGAAAGATAGAAGTCCAAAAAATGACTTACCTTGGATTACTTTTTGTATCAAGTTTCTTGATAGAAAATGGGAACATGTCAGACTGATAGTAGAGAATGAAGTGATATATGAATGTGGAATACTTGAAAACCTTTTCATTTTCCAGTCTCATGAATTGGTCATGGATTTTCTCAGCAATAAATGAACCATAATTATACCTAATAGTAGGAGGCTGACCAGGGGTAAAGATGAACAACAACACTAAGACCAACTCATCTACATACTCACTAGTATTAAATCCCATGATTGCAGCTATCATATCAACTATGATTTTGCTTGTATATGTGAAAAAAGTTGATGTATATGGAGGGGGATCTTTAGGTTGATACTCTTTTAATATGAAAGTCTAGAAGAGGTGATTGAGTTCAGATTGGGATAACTTAGTTGATTTCTCAAGCAAATCCCCAAGGTAAAAGGAGGTGAGGGCTTGACTAGGATGAAATTGTAGCATCTCATTGATTGAGTTAGCAGTTATTGTGAAGAGGACTGTTTGATAGGGAGACATCACTGCTCTAATGTTGGGGTCATAATTTGAATGGCACTTATGGATTATATCAGGAAAAACATGCAGAGAGGGTAGAAAGTACATTGGGAGATTAGATTCCCATAGTCCTATGACATCACAGCCATTCAAATGATTATCTCGGCACTGGTAAAACACTTTCAGATGGTATTTATCAATGGTTAGGTCTTTTATTTAAAAATCCTTATCTACCAAGGGTAGATAATCTAAATCATAGTGAGGGGTGGTAATGGGTGCAATATATAGGGTTACTAGGGTTTCCTTTCTAGTTCTTGTGGATCCAAATAGGAAACTCGGGTTTTTCAAGTGAATTGATGAAACAGAGAGTTTGGGGAACTGGAATTTTAAGTACGGTAACTGAATTATGGTGATTTGGGATTCTTTTCCATTAATTTTCAGCGAAAGCAAGTATTCAAAGGGTTTTCTGATGGGAATTTGGGTGAATAGCTGCTTTTAGGGATGGGAAATGGAAGGCAGGTACACTGGGTGTGAATGGAGGACTCTTAGCAGCGTCGACTACAAATTTTGAAGGTGCTTGGTGGTTGAGGCACGAACTGGTTGACCTCGACATTTAGTTTGTTGCATGCATGTGTTCGTAGAATATAATGACAAAATGATTTCTTTTGTTTTATATACAAAGTCAAGGATTTGGCGGGCTTCAAGATTTGGACGGGTGGTGTCAACAGGTGGATTTGATGCTTTGTCATTTAATGGTAGGCAGTAAGCAGTTTTTATCGCACTGCTCATGGAGGGGAGTGGTATTCGGGCTCATCCGCATGATTCCATACGATGAGCGACGCGTGGCGAGAGCACTGCTCACAAAACTGCTTTGCGATCGCATGCTAACATTTAGTCGTGGAGGGCTGTGTGATATGCATGACATTCGTCAAATCTTGAGAGCTTGATCAGATGACTATCGAGGTGGTGATGGTGACGGGAGTTTAATGAGGGCAGGCCCAACAAAATTAAATATTTTTTAATCATATTGGAAGCAACGGATTGGTCGGGAAAGTTATTAATGAACCGTGGAAGTTATTTAATCCTTATTTAATATGGCGGGGGTCAGGTTTCTTAATTAGTTATAGATTACCTAATTAATCCCCATTAAAAATGTATTATGGTTATATTTTAACCAAGGGGCGGGATATATAAGTATTTGGGGTTTTTACATATTTATAATAATTATGGGAATGGGTGATTTTTTATAGGGGAATTACTTAATAACATAAATTAGTAGTTAATATGATATTAAATGGAAAAAGTGCTAAGTCTAAAACATTTTCATGTGTGTATTTGAAACTTAGGCTAAGTGAAAAATGAGGGTTTTTGTGGAAATATTTTAATTTCCCTATGTAAAATGGGATTTTACTTGGGGAAAAGTTTATGAAGGGAATGAATGACTTATAAAGGGGTATGATGATTGATGAATGGGCTTAAATACTTAGGCATTTACAAATTGTTGGGCCGAGGGTCCAGTCCCTCCAGAAGTCAGAGAAATGCTTTGAGCCCCTTTAATTTGAAAGATACCTTGGCACTTATGGGAAATTAGTGAATATTTACGGGAAATGAGTAGTGGAGTTAATTATTTTAACTTTGTTACTTGATGTGTCTTCCATGTGATACATGCCTTTGCCTTGTGATGAAAGTAAAAGTATTTACACATTTATACATATCATTCATGACATATTATTTCTGCAACCATCATCTACCTACCCTACCTACTTTAACCTAGCATTTTTACTTCTGTATTAGGGTGCACTTAGACTGGCAAAACCCTTATCAATCTTTCTTTTCTTTTACATGATAATGCCTACCTAAGTATACACTTATTACATCCAAGGGCTCAGATTAAACTGTTGAGCTCCTTTTTAACTCTACCTATCTACTTATCTGCCAACATTAAACTGTTTGGTCAGATCTTTATTCTCTATTTCTACAACATGAAATTGAAATATGGACTAGCCAAGTTTACACTGTTTGACTATTAATCAATTGTGTCATAGGTGACAAACTGCACACAATTTTTTATTATACAAAAATAAAAAAGTATTGGCATTTAGACTTGCACACTTCCCTACTCTTTCTTTTTTTCGGGGTTCATTTTCTTTCATTTCTTGACCATCTTTTATTCTTTTCACCCTTTGATTTTTCTTTTAGGATATACCCTTTTTACGTCTTTTAAATTTTTCGATTTTTTACAAATATGGAAAACCTTTGTAACAAGTAAAGGTATGAACATATTACAAAGCTCAATAAGTCAATCATGACATATGACACCTATTGGTATAGGAGCATAACAGTGGCTCCACTTGGGGATAGCTTTTCCTGGCGGAAAGTAAAGAACAATAGATTAGTGATCTCTTAATGACTTTGACTATGCTCTACAATCTTCTGTTCCTTGTTGCTTTATTGTATATATGACAGTGATAATTTTGAAGCTTAGGGCCTTCTCTTTGGGCTTCAACTCCAAAAGGTTATTGTCCAATCAAAA
Organism: Pinus taeda; assembly: GCA_000404065.3. NCBI lineage: Eukaryota > Viridiplantae > Streptophyta > Pinopsida > Pinales > Pinaceae > Pinus > Pinus taeda. The sequence goes on from APFE031419667.1 coordinate 5,832, forward strand.
CTGTGACATTACAAAAGATATAATATGTACATGAAAAACATGGTAACATTAGTAAGTAGGATCAAAGTAATGCTTCAACATCCGACCATTCATTGGTACTTCTTCTACTTCTGTACCATCTAATTATTTAAGAAAATATGCATTATTTCCTTTGAAAGCATAGATGATGTATGGTCCTTTCCATAGAATGTCAAACTTCCCATGCTTCCGCTTATCCTCTCTTCTAGAATCCCATATTAACACTTTGTCTCGAAGGTATAAATCTTCTGCCTTGGTTCTTCTGTCGAATATCTTTTTAAGCTTCTCCTGCAACACCTAGGATATTTGGTACACTTCCTCTCTGGTCTGCTGTAAATTGATGGTCTGGTTTATCCTTCTTTGAATATCATTAGGTTCTACTTGAGCTTCTTGGAGTATTTTCATGACAATAACTATTAATGATGAAGGAAAAACAACTTCCATGCCATATACTAACTCATAAGGACTGGTTCCAATATATTTTTTAGTTGTAAGCCTGTCAGCCCATAATGCATTTATCAGTTTCTTATTCCAAGTTTTCTTTTTTTCTTCTAGCAGTTTTTTGATGATGTTGATGAGGCTCTTGTTGGAAGATTCAGCCAGTCCATTACCTTGTGGGTAGTAGGTTGTGGAATGTCCCAATGTAATGTGATACTTATTATAGAAGTTGATCATTTTCTTTGATTTGAAAGATGCAACATTATCAGTAATGATTTTATTGGGGCAACCAAACCTTGACAATATATTGGCTTCTAGAAAAACTATGATCATTGTGTCTTTGGCCTGTCTGGAGGGGATAACCTCTATCCATTTAGTAAAATAGCCAGTGGTAGTGAGTATCCATTTGTGTTGGCTAGAAGAGGGTGGATGGATTTCTCCAATGAAGTCAAGACCCCATTGTTGAAAAGGTTTCTTAGTGGAAATAGGTTTCAGGGGTAAAGGTAACAACTTTATTTTGCCTTAAAAAATTTGACATTTATGGCAAGAAGTCACTTCACATCTACAAACAAGGTTGGCCAATAGAATCCAGCCCTTAGGATATTATTTGCAGTTGACTTTCAATAGAGGTGTCCACCAAAGTTTCGTGCATGAAATTCTTGGAGAGCCTTGTCAGCTTTATCTTTTAATAAACAATTCAATAAAATTCCTTCATGATTTTTCCAAAAAAGAGTATTATCTAAGATACAAAACTTTAAAGATTTCATTTTTAAAAACCTATTCTTGGTTCTGGATAACCCTGGAGGAGCTTGCAAGTTTTGTAAAACATAAATTACATCAGCATACCAAGGTGACTCTAAAAAAGCCTCACTATTTTATGGAGTTGCCATCCCCTGCTCATTATCCAGTTCGTTTATGTTCAGGGCTTGACAATTAGTTTCAACCATAAGTTTGGTCAATCCCTATCCTTTAATTAGTATTGTAGGTTTTATCTCTATATCATACTCTAAGAAAGTAGCAATTCCTTTACCTCTTTTGCCATCAATTCCACTCTGAGTTAGGATGTCTTTGACAACTGCATTAGGTACATAAGCTATCACGTGAGAGTATAATATGTAGACTCTAAAGTATTTAATGGCTTTTACAAGTGCAAAAGCTCGCTTTTCCATGATTTTGTAATTTAATGATTCATTTATGTGCTTTACTAAAAAAGGCTATAGGTTTTTCACATCCCTGATCATCCTTTTATAATAAAACAGCTGTTATAGTGTGTTCTGATGCAAAAGAAAAAATGTTGAAGTCCCTATCAAATTGGGGACTTGTGAGGACTGGTGTTCTGGTTAAGGCCATTTTAATTTCTTCAAATAATTACTTGGCCTCTACTGTCCATTTAATACTTTAATCTTTTTTAAGCATGTTATTTAGTAATCTAATTAGTTCTGCTAAGTTATATATGAATCTTCTTAAAAAATTTATCTTCGCCAAGAAAGCTTGAAGTTCTTTGATACTTCTTGGATGAGGTATCTATAGAATAGCTTTGATTCTAGAAGGGTCAATTCAAATGCTATCCTTGGATATAATATGACCTAAAAATTTACCCTCCTCTAGACTGAACAAGGACTTCTTTGGATTCAAAGAAATACCATATTTTCTGCATTTTAAAAAAACTTTCCTAAGATGGTCGAAGTTGTGTTGATATGATTTAGGAAAAACAGATAGATCATTCAGATATATAACAAGAAAATCATGAATTTCTTTGGTAAATGTAATGTCCATTGCCCTTTGGAAGGTTGCTCCAACGTTTTTTAATCAAAATGGCATTTTGATGTAAATAAATGTACCCCATGTTGTTGTAAGAGCGATTTTCTCTTGGTCATCAAGATGAACCAAAATCTAGTTATATCCTGAAGGCCCATCTGAAAGTGAAATTCTAGAAGAATCCACTACCCTTTGCAAAATATGATCCATCTCGGCTAAAGGCTAGTTATCTTTAAGAGAGACCTTATTCACATTTCTTGGATCAACACATAATCTTATTTCCCAAGTTTTCTTCCTAGTAGGTACCAAGTTAGACACCCACTCTGAAAATCTAGTAGGGGAAATAATCCCTGCTTCATACATGTGTTTAATTCTTTTTTCAATCAAAGGTAATAGCATAGGGTTGATTCTTCTGAGTTTTTGTTTAAAGGGCTTTTGATTTTCTTTCAGGGGTATAGTGTGTTGAATAATGGAGGTGTCATATGACTACAAATCTTCATAGCTCCAAGCAAAGAAATCCTGGAATTCCCTCATAAGTTCAACATACTTTGACTTCTAGTCAGGAAGTAAAGATTTCAATAGTTTTATCATTTTTCGATTATCCTGAATTCCTGAGTTATACTCTTCAATATCTTCTTTTAATGGTTCCATTTTACATTTCTTCGGAATGTCATTGGAATCAAGCAAACCTTCTAGAGGAGTCAATCATTTTGGTAAATGATTGTCTTTTAAGTTAATAACCTTTGTTTCCTCATCAATTATTTCATCTAGGTCCATTTATTTTAGGTTTTGAAATTCTTTTTGTGTGAATTTTGTGGGATGATGCATATTAATTGAACTTTCCTCTAAAATGTTTGCTTCTACCTCATCTATCTTATTAGAATTAATAACTGTATCTACATCTATGTAGCTGTTAGAAAACTCTTCATCTAAAGTTAAAAATTTATTGATATGCTCATCATAATAAAAAACATGCCAATTCTTTAGATTATCGAGTATGGTTGGTCTATGCCTAATTTCAGCAATAAACTGATGATTAGGTTCAAAAGGTAATTTGCAGGTGCTGGCAAATACTACCAGGCTGTGGGCTTGCAAGTTGTGTTTTCTAGGGATTGTAGCAAGCTCAGTTTTCAAAAAAGTGTTGAAAATTTCTATGATTGTTCCTCTATAACACCTTAATCTAGGATCCCTAGTTAAGAATTTTCCTTTGAACTATTTAAGATTAATTCTGAATCTCCTATGACAGACACCCTGATTGCTCCTAATCTTTTGACAAGTTTAAGACCTAACAAGAGGGCCACCCATCTATCCCACTTGGACCCTTGCAACTACCTCCTTCAGCTTTTTAGTTTCCTAAATTGTAGCATAATTTACTATTTTTAGCAGTTTTTCGGGTCCTGAACTTCTGGAGCCTTTTTAAGGCCCTAAATGACGTTTTTTGGGGAAATATAGGGGCAACATGGGTCCATGGTGTTATAGACATTTTTGGGCACTTCAACCCCAATCATAAATGTCCATAAACTGAGGGCTCCTAAGTCCCTAAAAATGTTGCTTCAGTACCTAAAGGAACAAGGTCAGCTGATTACATCATCTCCCAGAAGTTCTCCACTGAAAACTGCTCATAAATGGTAAAAATTGGACCATACTGAAAGCTCAGTGCTGAGGGTAAAATGCATATCACCTTCCCAGTGTACAAGGTGCGATGCATACTGAATTCCTCCTCTGTAGGGTGCAATGGTCGGGAGTGGACAAATGGTAGGGACAAAATTCGAGGTGGAAGATCATGGAATATTCCAGAAGCTTCCCCTCTGACACTTGCCTCTCTATTTTCGATCAGGGATGAGTAAGAGATCATCATTCTCCAAGTGGAAGCAGGAACTATCAGAGAAAGGACACTAATCAAGATCCCAAAAGATGACTCACCTCTCCGTAATCATCTATATATGGATCCCTCATCACAGAGATCCAGAGGCTGGAATTTTGTATATTATAGAGAAGTGCTGTTAGTTTTATGGTGTAGATTCATAGCGTTGGGTGATCTAAGCTTTGCTTGAGGTCAAGAAGGGCTTCCTAGCTGGAGCATGATGCTGGGTCAGAACATATGGTTGTAATCCTCTTGCTACTTTTCATCTTAATAAAGTTATTTTAGTTTTCTTCCATATTCTTGTGTACTTGTTTATATATCCATTTATATGGTTAACACACATCTGGTCCTGTGTTATTTATGAAAATATATCTTTGTTTCTTCTATAGTAGTATGTTGCTGTGATTCCACAGGTTCTCTTTGAAGCTGGGTAGACGAAGGAGAAGCGGCGAAACTCTATCAAGAAGGAGAGGAAATCAAGCACAAGACTAAGGTTGGTCTGCTTGGTTCTCCTCTTGTCTATTTTCATAAAGGAAAATGAAAGTAGACTTTACTTGTTTGTTTCTAAGATAGCCACCCATCTTAGTGGGAATAGTAGCATCCAAGTGGACACTATTCCCGGTAACAAAATGGCGACTCCATTGGGGAGCGACTAGATTGTTTGTTAGCCTATCTATCTTTGTTTCTTTTATAAACTTACAGACGAAGCATGAAGCCAAGCCAACTAGCCTTCGAACTGCATTTGTTATACAAATGCAAAGTAGATCAATGCTACTTTAGTCTATCTCTTGGTTTTGTTTATGATTTAAACAATCGATCTGCAAACACTCTAATTGCCCTAAGTGGTGGCTTTAGTAACCTCTTTAGATCACCCCTGTGTTTTACATATACTAAACATTACTTGGCCTAAATCCCTGAACTGAATTACAAACTGTGAGTGAAAACTTGTTTAAAGTCTCACACTAGTACCATCGCACCCTGCCTTCAAGGCAGATTGTATGCATCGCACTTCTCGAGTGCAGTAGGTGCATTGCATACTGGTTTCACTGTGTAACAGGTGCAATGGTCAGGGAAGGTTAACTTTACCTTCAGACTGTGTTTTTTCTCACTGTTTTCAGTCCTATTCAGGAGTTTTGCTGTCTGTAGTCAGTGTATTTATGTGAAAACCCCCTTCTCTTTCATTATTCCGCCTCCTTAGTGGAAAGAACTGTAAGTGTTTTTATGTATTGTGTGTCATTTTCAGTTCTCTTTTGCAAAAAAGTAGCATAGTCGAACTGTCGTTTCTGGATTTGAAAGTGTCATAGGTGTCATTTTTAGTTTTAGAAGACAATCCCATTGTTCTTGATAGTCAATTATACAGTTACTATTGCGTATGATTTGAATTAATAGTTTTTAAAGTGTCGAAAAGCAATTTTCATTTCGAAATCGCAAAGTGTCTCTCTTACCTTCACTCCATTTTGAAAA